>APFE031262814.1:0-11196 GCA_000404065.3 Pinus taeda | reverse complement strand
ATGATTTATCTCTTCTTAATCCAACATCCACTAAGAGTACAGAAGTGCAACATCAGTAGCAGATATTAAATGCAGATATCAATAAATCCTATTCCATTCATTCATCAAAACCCCCTCAAAGGGTGCAAAAGTGCATGTTCTGAGGACAATTTTTTGATAAATTTCAGGACCCTTCTCTAAATGCATGAGAAGGGTTTAAATACTACTAACTAAATCTAAAAATAAATTATTACAAAAAATGTAGGATACGGTTTAAATGACTGTCCTTTTTTCAAGAAAAAATAAAGCAAAATTAATACTAATATTGAATCTAAAACTAACAACTAACTATTTTTGTATCTGCTCCTTGAAATTGCAAGCATTCAGCATTTGCTTGAGGAGAGTCGGTTGGCCGACTTCAGACCTTAATTGTCCTTCGAAAACCGAATCAGCAAGATCTGGCACCATCTTTTCGGCATAATTGATGATGCATTTGAGAGTCATACACTGGCTGTGTGGTTTGACCAAATACGCCTAGTAAGAATCCCAATTCAACTTAGTTAATCTTTTGATTGATTCTGCCTTTTCTTGAGCCTTCTATCTCCAGCTTGTTTGCAATTGTTGTAATTTCAGTAGATACCCTGGAGTGGTTCTTGAGATCAGATTTGCTCTATGCAAATTTTCATTTATATAGTCAATAACGTTGTTTGCTGCTATGACTGCTTCTTTTGCCACTTGCTCTGCTTTTCTGATTTGTGCATCCCCTTTATTAAAGAGCATCTCTTTGTGATTGTCATTGATTATTGGTGCGCCTGCTCTTTTTCCCTCCTTTGTTTCTTGCCAAGCCAAATATTCAGTAAATCGTTTATCAATTAAATCATAATCATGTCGTAAATCCACGACTTGATTAGTGATTTTATCACTTATTTCACAATACGAGTTCAACTATAATATTCTTTGGCTCAATGCTTCCTGTTCCTGTAGTAGTTGATCGTTCAAGGAAATGGATTTTGTGATGAATTCTGTCAGCTTAGGATCATCCTCGTGCATCTCCTACATATCCTGTAACTATTTTTCTCTCTCAGCCAAATTATTCTGGTATCCTATCTGCATTCGTTGGAAGTCCTGTTGTAGTCTTTCAAGTTGTTTCTGTGCTTCGTTGTTGGCTTTGGCTTGTTGCAACTGTTGTTGCAAAACTTGTATCTGGTCTTCCTTTTCTTTTAGTAGTTGTTGTACCTCAGATGCTTTATCAATAGTCGTGAGGCATATGCTCCTACGATCTGAGATAATTTGGTGAGATTTTCAATGGGCTCAGTAGTAGGATCTTGCCATAGGACATCTAATTTCTCTGCATCATGAGAGAGCATGCTTTCCAATTTCCTTTTCTTCCTATGTCTTCTCACTACTGCCTTGTGTTGTGGACTATAAAATATATCAAGAGGAGGAATCTCTTCTATCTTGAGTATAAGTTCAGAGGACAGGGTAATAGGAATATGTTTCATATCTGAGACATTGCTAATTGTTCATGTGACTATATCTTTTGTTTCCTGTACATTGCTCACAGGTGTCTTTGTGCTTTGCCCTTCAAGATTGATTAAATCATTGAAGGTCTCCCATTCTTTATCTAGCTTGGTTCTGGCTGATGGTGGTTGAACGAAGAGAGGGGGAGGATCTATTTGTGGAGAGGTCAAAGCCTGTCGTTGTGGGAGCTCTTTTGACTGGGCAGTATCCTTTACTGACCCCTCGCTTTTACCATGGTCACTTTTTGATCTCTTAGAATGTTCTGATGTTTCTTTCCCGGACTTAGATTTAGATCTATCTGTGCCTGAACTTCTACTAATACTAATACTTGGAGTTGGTTCCCTTACGGGTTCTAAGCGTAGTTTTTCCAAAGGAATACTAGCTAACCTCCTCTCCCTATATATCTTGAACTGCTGAAATTCTGCTGGAGGGAATCGCGTTTGGGCCGAATGCATAACTTCTTCAAGCATACTTTTCTATTGGAACATGTCATCAAAAAGATCATCTTCTTTAGAAAACACCTTTATTTTGACTGTGACAGTGAAATCTTAGCAACATCACGAGGGTCGAACAATCTTCCTAGAAACTTGAACAATTGTAGACACGTTATGTTGTTTACTTCCTTGAATGCATGGCCTACGTCAAATAGTGAAAAGGCCCCACAGGCTATAGGAAATTGTGACCAAATATCCTTCCTTTTGTCCTTCAAATCTTTAGTCAAACCTCCTTCTCCGCAGGTTTGATAAGCAATTTCTCGTGCCATAAGTTTATCAGGGACATACAAAGGTAAGACGTGATGGGAAGCAGCACTTCCGAATACCCTGACATATGTAAACAGTTCTTCTCCGAACCATCTCGCGAAAGGGAGTATATCTACCTCTGCTTCAGGAGAACATCTTGGAGCCTCTTTATCAGACAACATTTTGTACAGGGGAAACATGATTCCATGACAAATCTTGTAGAAAAATGGAGTGAACTTAGAATCCATTACATACGTTGATAAGTAGAAAGGGGGATAAATTCTCTAGGAAGCAGTTCTTTTAGACCGGTAATTTAAAATAGCAGTAGCTAAATTGGCAAACAACATTTTAGCCCAATCCATGACAGTAGCATTAACAGCAACATCCAATAAATGTAGCCATTCAGATGAGAATTTGTTAATGTCTGGCTTCCCGAAAAGTCTACATAGCATAGCAGCAGCAAAGCAATATGGGGAAGTGAGAGAACCAGTACTATACATACCATGTTTATCTCTTTTCAGCGGTTCATCTCTCCTTGACCAATCTTTGGTGAATTCTGCCCATCCATCCTTGATATTAGAAGGTGTCAGAGCCCTTTTAAATTCTTTACTTGCAGGCTAAGTTAGCTAAAACCTCTTTACTTTCACCCTTAGATTCTTTGCCATCCATGAAGCTCGCTCAACCCTGAAATAGTTCTTGAAAGGCTTAAACACGTTGTGAATCAAGGGATTGCAATTTGTGAGTGGTATGAGCCGACAATGTTAACAGGTCAATGCCCAAATTTTTGGCCTCCTCAATTGTCTACAAAACCATGTGGCTTCCATGGACATCTAAAATCAATAGGTGTTTGTTTTTAGGTGAGACACCACCTGGTACAAATGCAGCAAAATGAGAAATCCAATTCAGGAATAGTTCCTTTGTCATCCAAAGATGGGGATGTGCAGCCATACATGCACCTCGTTCACAGTTATGTATATAGCTTTTTAGTTGTGTTTTACATTTGAATAGGTAAAATCCTATGATTGAAGAACCAATTGCATTGACACAACAAAGAAAAGTGATCCACTCCCTGCACTTGGGAAAAATCTTAGGTACATTTCTGGTCCCTCTCTTACCAATTACTCGCATACTACAATTCCTTCCTTCCGGTAAGCATGTTTCATCATAGTTCCATATATGGTCTGGGGCATAAGAGTGTTTCTTATATGCAGCAAGAAGAATGTTATCGAACTTAGACACAATTGTCGGGCATAGATTTAAAGCCCTGTCTTTGTCAAGGCCTCAGTTGTATGTAGCACAAGGTTTGGATGCCTTTCTTTAAACCGAATCCACTATGATTTACCAGGAAACCCATCTTTGAAGGGGTTTGGCCTCCCCTAATAGATTTGAGCTACGATGGATTTAAGTTGTATAAGCTCTAACCCATGTCCCAATTGGGCTATCTCCTTACACCACTCAACCACCTCGTCCTCCTCCTCTTTATTCATAACTGTAACAGACCCTCTACACTATGTATTAGTTAACCTATTTATCCAATAATGTATGTTAGAGGCAGCAATACCATGTCGTTTTGCAGAGGCATGGATTGAATATCCCTTAAACTTGGTGTCATCAATTGCAGCTAGCATGTCTTGCTTTGTCCAATGTATGATGGCACTGATTTTCTTTGTTGAACTTGCTATTCAAATTTCTAAGTCTGACACATCAAAAATCCCTATTGCATTATCTGGTTTATTATCTCCTACTTGTTCTCTCCATTGACAAGTTATTTATAAATATAAATATAGAAATAAACACAAATGCAGCCTCAACACATATACAGATCAGCAACTGAAATAACTCAGAGAATCACACAAGGGACACTGTTATATTTGGACAATCGTCCCCATAAAAACCCAATGCGGGAAAACTGGTGCAACAGATATGAGGTGTTTATTATTATGTAGTTTCTGAATACAACTAGGGTGCCAGAAATGGCTCACTCTTCAGAGAATTTCCTTGGCATGAGCACCTCTCCTCGGAGACAAATATTCCAGTTGATAAAAAATCAGATGATTGATCCCACAACAAACTCGACAGTTCCTTAGCTGGACAGCGAAATCTAATCCAAGCTTCTCTCTGGAACTGCATCACCCTCCAGGGACTCTGTCACCCTTTTTCTGCTCTGCGTATGCCTCTCAACTCCCAGCCTGCCCCACGAAAAATCCCTCAGCGTTGCTTCTTCAACCCAGTGTTATCTCTGCTAGCCTTTGTGTAGCATCTACTACCTCTACATCAACTTCTTGGCCTTTTGCGTCAGCCTCTTGGCCCTCTACATCTTTTGCGCTGGCCTACTTAGCCTCTGCATCAATCTCGGCTACCTCTGTGTCAGCCTTCCAAGGCTCTACGATGTCTCTCCGGTACTTTCTCTTCCTCTCTGTTATGTATTTTTGGCCTTCTACTGAACTGCCCATTGTTGCAATAGATCATTAACTCAATTTCTTAGCAAATCCTACCCCAAGAAATTGAATTCTTGATCAACTTGGTGTATCTCCAACTAACCCTCAAGCCTCCTCTTATACTTTTCCTGTTGATGATTAAATGGTCAAGATTAAGTCCCTAATCAAAAACTAAGATTAGATTTGGATTGATCCTCATTATTTAGAACTTTCTCACCCATATTATATTAATACACATTAATATTTTAATTTTCCTAAGTTTAGACTTAGGGTCACATTAAAAATATTAATTATTTTAATATCTCTCTATCCGGGTGGAATTTCCCCAAACGATTTCTAGGTCTTGGAGATTTCATGTGCCTTAGACTTTCCACAAATTTTCATGGCTATAGAACATCCTATATTACCAAAAATCAACACTCCCTCTTAGCGAGGAATGTGCTCTTGCAATGCTTCATTGTAGAAACATCATCTCAATCTTTCGCATTAGTACCTGTGCTGATGCTTGGCCTGCTGCCTCACATTCTTTGCACTGCTTCTCCGAGTATTGTTTCCCATGACACTGCCACTTCCATTGCTACATCTATACTACTACTCCCTCTCAATATGCTAACCATGTTGCCCCTAGCACTGCCACTGCTAACTGCTACACTACAACTCTATTATCGAGAAGTAGGTAACTGACTTCCCCCAAATAGTGGCATCCCAATCAGTCTAGAAGCCTCGTGATGTTGAAGCTACCTCTACTTCTAATTCATGCTCTCTCTGCTACTGCAAAAACCTCTGTGCCTCTTTCACTGCTGAAACCTCTACTATGCTACTACAGACTTCTGCACTCTAGCCTTGCCTTGTAGCTCCCACACACTTTGCACCACCCGACATCTGTCATCATGCTACTATCATTAGGGACTCCCATATTTAGATGTGATCCAATAGTTTGGGCACCTCAAAGATCCTACCCCTAGTATTTAGTCCTCCTTACTACAACTCAATATCACCCCACCTCTTATCTAGAGGTGCATGAGCACCAATGGCATAATCATCATCAGTCTCGACCTCTTTTTCCGCCTTAGCTAGAGTTGCCTTTGAATCAGAAGACTCTCCCTTGTTTTTCTTCCTGGGACACTAGGATGCATAATGTCTGAGCTTCCCACAATGGAAGCACTTAACCTTGGAGATGTCCTTCTTCTTCCTCTTTCATTGTTGTCCTGCAGATGCTATTGTCGCACCCTCCTCTTCTTCTTTCTTGATTTGACCTCCCTTGCCACTACTCCCGCCTTGGTCATCCTCCTTATCTCTTCCTAGTGAAGAGCTGCCCACATCTCCTCCCAACTAGGAAGAGTAGCCCTACACAAAATACTTTGGAAAAATGTCTCCCACTCCTCGAAGACTGCATTCAAGGCAGTCCTGACCATAAATTATGGATCCAGTTTAGACCCCACGAAAGTAAGATGGTCGCGAATCTCTTGCAACCTAAGAAGGAATGGATCTATCTACTCTCCCTTTTGCATCTGATACTATTGCAACTGATTCTCCAATAGCATCTTCTACTCCATGGAAGAGCCTTGGTATAAGGTGGTCAGGGTGTCCCACATCTCCTTTGCTGTGTTCTTTTTAGTAATATGTGGTATGACATGATCTTTTAGCCCATCTAGGATCATGCACTTCGCCCTCACCATTGCATCCTCATAATTCTCGTTCTTAGTTGGGTCAATTGGGATAGCCATGGTTTTCAAGGCATAGTCCTTGATGCGATGTCGATCCAGGACTGCCAAGATCCTAGCCTTCCAAATGACAAAGTTGGAAGCCCCATCCATCCTGTCCTGATCCCTTAGTCTATTCACTACCATTTCATCTCCTCTTCTGGACTCCCTCTGAGTCTTGATTTCAATTTTGGAAATCCTCTGGCCAACTGTCGAACTACTCCTCTCCAATCCTCCTTGCAACTACAACTCGAATCGATTCTTTAGCTAGAAATCCATCGAGGAAGTGACTCCCTCTAACTTTGGTCCCACTTCCTTAGAAACTATTCTTCTTCAACAGAAATAGTGTCCCATTAGCTCCTCAAATCACAATCTGCCCATAACTCTCAAAGCCCCAACAACTGAATACATTGAGACTTTCAAGGTCTTCGCAATCCCAGAAAAGATTGAATATGCTTCTCTTGGCCACAACATTGATCCTTCTTAGCTGAGAAAGATGATCAGGCACTACACAGGTATATTATTCCCCTATTTGCCTCTACGATAGCCCTTCTCCTGGCTCAAAACGATGACACAAGCTTTGGGTAACTTCTTCTCTTGTTGCTTCTGCTCTAGAGTAGCGATGTCTCTCGGGACAACTACTACTACTACAAATTTCAGATTTCTGTTGGTGCCTTCAGTCCTCCTATGATTTGCAGTGCTTTGATACCATGTTGAAATTTCTAAGTTTGACACATCATAAATCCCTACTGCATTATCTGGTTTATTATCTCCTACTTGTTCTCTCCATTAACAAGTTATTTATAAATATAAATACCAAAATAAACACAAATGAAACCTGACACATATACATATCAACAATTGAAATAACTGAGACAATCACGTGGTCACCATTATTTTTGGACAATCGTCCCCAGAAAAACCCAATGCGAGAAAACCAATGCAATAGATATGAGGGTTTTATTATTATGCAATTTCTGAATACAACCAAAGTGCCAAAAATGGCTCACCCTTTAGAGAATTTCCTTAGCAGAATTACCTCTCCTCAGAGACATATATTTTGGCTGATCAGCAACTGGATGACTAATCCCAGAGCAACTTCGACAGTTCCTTAGCTGGACAACGAAAGCTGATCCAAGCTTCTCTATGGAAATGTGTCACCCTCCAGGGGCTGCATCACCCTTTTTATGCTCTGCATCTGCCTCTCAACTCCCAGTCTTCCACACAAAAAATCACTCAGTGCTTCCTCTTCACCCCAGCGTCATCTTTGCTAGCCTCTACTTCCTCTGTGTCAACCTCTTGCCCTTCTGCATCAGCCTCTTGTCCCTCTACATTTTCTGTGATAGCCCTCTTAGCCTTTGCATTAGTCCTGGCTACCTCTGCATCAACCTTCCAAGGCTCTACGTTGTCTCTCTGGCACTTTCTCTACCTCTCTGATATGTATTCTCAGCCTTCTCCAAAACTGCCCCTCCCTGCAACAGATCAGTAACTCGGTTTCTCAGCAAACCCTGCACCAGAAAATCGAATTCTTGATTAACTTGGTGTATTTCCAACCGACCCTCAAGCCTCCTCTTATATTTTTCTTGTTAACGATTCAACAACTAAGATTAAGTCCCTAATCAATGACTATTATTAGATTTGTCTTGATCCTCATTATTTAGAACTTTCTCACCCATATTATATTAATACACATTAATATTTTAATTTTCCTAAGTTTAGACTTCGGTCACATTAAAAATATTAATTATTTTAATATCTCTCCATCTGGGTGGAATTTCCCCAAACGATTTCTGGGTCTTGGAGATCTCATGTGCCTTAGACTCTCCACCAATTTTCATGGCGAGAGCACATACGATGCTACTAAAACTCAACACTTGCACCTTGCACTATGGTTGAAGGTGGCTCTATGGTTGATGGTGGGATAGCATGATCTACCACCATAGTGTCCTTTTCAACAACATTACTGAATGCACTGGGAGCATTTACATCACTCCCCCATCCTCATATGATGAACTAGATCGTAGTTGGGCCCCCCTCAACCCTCAATTCATCTTGTTCCTTGTACGATCCGCAATAGAAACTTTTCACATGGCTACAACAACCTGCAAAGTTACCATGAAATTCTGATTTAAAAAAATTGTATTAGAAAACAAGGCAATTCATTAGCCTTTTCAATCAAGAGCAACAAAAATGAGTGCTTTATCTATATATTGTAACTTCAATCTTACATTTCCTTAACATGAGCCTTACAGGTGACTAAATACATCTCGAATCCAAGACTCATAATTGGAAGGCTTTTCACACATAAAATTTCATATTACAAGAGGCTTGGAATAATTAAATTCACACAAAAAACAAGAAATCTAGAAAGAAACAGTGAGGATTCACACATAAAATTTCTCTCTAGATTTCTCTTGCATGGTTGTGCACTTTATTTGATTGATTTGTCTAGGTTGTGAGGATCTTCTAATGTATGTTGCATGTTATTGCTGATTGGAGTGTATTTTTTCAATCACTTGTAAGCTTACTTCTGCTCAACAATGACCTATTGCAGACTGTAAAAAAATATCAAGTCTGAAGCATTACTGTTATGGTAGTTTGATATTGAATTGCAGGGGTTGGGTTTGAGGTTATAGGGGCATTGACCCTTTCTTGCATTTTAACTTCTTTATTGATTCTCAAATGATTTTTTTGTTTATCCAAACATTTAATCAATATCTTATTCTGCTTGCAATCAATGTTAATAGTTGACTTTCCTTTTCAGCCTTAAACCATGACTTTGGTTTTCTTTCGTCCTTTTTCTTTTTGTAACAACTTTGCCATAACAAATTTTCTTCAACCCAATTATTTTTTTGTGTCCTAAAATCATTGTTCTTGGCATTCATTTTATCTTTTTCAATATTTTTATTTTGGAATTGAAATCAGTTACTAAACTGGGTTTATTTGATTGAACTATCTAGGTTGTGAGGATCTTCTAAGGCTTGTTGCATGTTATTGATGATTGGAGTGTATTTTTTCAATCATTTATAAGCTTACTTCTCCTCAACAATGACATATTGTAGACTGTCGGAAAATATCAGGTCTGAAGCATTGCTATTATAGTATTTTGATATTAAATTGCAGGGGTCGGATTTGAGGTTACATTGACATTGAAATTGGTTACTAAACTCAGTTGTTGGGAAGCTTGGGGTTTCTAACTAATAATAGCATTCTGAGTGTTCTTGGTGATCTGAAATTGAAAAAGGTATTATAGACTATGTGTGAAGTTGCCTATGTTACTTAATGCAATGGATCGATAAGATTGAAAATAACATAAACTCTTAAACAATTATAAAAACACAATCAAACACATCAACACAACTAAAATTGATAAAGATTTCACCAGAATTCCTGGCTACATCTCCTGGTCCTTTAGCTTCCAATGCTGACCTCTTTATTATGTCCTTCAAATAGTTGTTATATGTGTGAGCTCAAAAACAGAGTCTCAACCTATTAAATGGATCTCACTATTGTGTTCAACTCGAATCTTTGAGTTGAAACGAGTATACACTCAATCGTACTTGGTCACCCTAACCTCCAGACCCCCTGGAATGGTTCACAATGCACTTCTGTCAACTTTTCTATGTTATGGTGTTTATATAACATGTACAGTTACAAATTGCATTAAACGTGGAACAATACGTTTATAATAGAAACAAACTATAAATGAAAGGACCAGCGGGCGTGGGGTGGACCCTAACTGGCCAACATTTCCCCGACGCTGATCTCAAGAATAGACCATCTGACAGCTATCACGACCCACTCATCAACTAATTTGGATGTTCCACACCGTTGATCTGTTCTGTGGGATCCGACGGTTGTCGCGCGGTCTCGCGCTCCAACTAGCACATTTACTAATTCTCCAAAGGCATGCGAGAAAGTGGTTTTCGAGAGGCTACATGTCAAGCGCTAAGTGGAATCACATGCTCCTGGTCAAAAACCAATTCCTACCTTGAAGGCGTGCGATAAACTATTTACCGCTCTCTTGTTGGAACTCAAAGAGTTTAGCTTCTTTTTCATAACTTTATCGTGTCTGTTTTCTAGGATAACATGCTTGCATGTTTCGATGCGATATGCGTCAATCTCCTTTGATTGGATGATCTCCGCTCTTGATCGCTGATCCCCATTGCCTGTGGCATGAACTAATCACAGACTGCCACATCATCTTCTACACTGACATCATCAAGAACCTGTGACTCTTTCCTGGGTTTCCACCTGTTCTGCTGACATAGGCATTGACTTTTTGGACTAAATCTTTAATTGGCTCTATTTTCCTTATTCAAACTTTGATTTGCATGTTGTTTGCACCGTTGGCTTCGTATTCACGAGCACTTCAACATTATTCCATTTTCACCTGTATTTGAAGACTTTTGATCTGGAGGCTATGCTGAATCCATTTTGGATCACTCCTCCCCACTATAAGCTTTTGGTCCACGAAAAGTTATTTTAGTTATCGAATAAGTGAGGATAAACTTCCTTCACTTTTCCAATCTCTATCCAACGCGCTTTACTTGGATTTGTACCTTTGAGTCCAGCTCAAAGATACTCAATGTTCCCTCGTCGCGAAGTTCTTATCCTCCTGTTAAGAATTGTGTCCTTATGTAACTCATTGAGATACTCAGGCAACAGATCCTTAATGGAAGGTAGCTGACCTTGCTCTTCGGGATCTTCAACCAATGAAGGTTCATACAACCTCAAGTTTTCAACATTAGTAACTGAATAGATTTCCATATTAGCTGTTAGATCTAGGCGGAAAGCATTTTCACGAATTTTATC
>APFE031262812.1:0-16876 GCA_000404065.3 Pinus taeda | reverse complement strand
AGGCCCATTTTAGACCTCAAAATTCCCCTAATGTTTGTTCACATGTGGGCTTTAATTTAGAATAACACTTTCCCTTGTCTAAATTGAGCGCTTCAATAGTCAAAATCAGTCCTCTCGAAAAGAGGAATCTCCTCCCATGGTTGGAATTTATCACTAGGCTTCCAAATTAACACTCCCTCCCAGCTAGGGAGAAATTCCAACTGCATCACATAATCATCGCAAGTATCTTGTCATCAAATCATGTCATATTTCAATTAACTCGTCATCAACTGTCATCACTTAGCACCACTCATCTCTTCTTATCTATTGATTGTTCCTGCTCATATGCTTAACATTATAGAATCTAAAAGAAGAATAATTCAACATTAGAGGGGAGCTTAGGCTACGACCCTAAATCCATCACTTCTACCCCCGAAATCAATGCTAGCGGGGTTCCAAATGCTACTGCCCAGGGAACATTAGGGAGCGTATCGCTAGGGAGCCCAGCTCAACCTAGAGCCACATCAGGGAGCACATCTCAATCAGGAATCCAACAACAATGAGGAGGTCCTACGGGACACTCTCACCTCATGTCTATGACAGTGGGGAAGGTCGTATGGGACACTCTCGCACCAATTAATCTCATTGAGTAATAGGCGAGATACAACTTACCAATCAAGGATCAGAACCATCCCAATGTAAAGAAAGTTTTAGCCTTGTGAAAATGACATTCCACTTATGATCCTCAGGGAATTTCTTTCTTTGACACCATAACTCTTCGGGCCAATGTTGATTGATACTATGATTTTTTCATCTTAGGGATTATGCAATTAGGATAAATTGTCGTTTTCGCTTATTTTTAAAGGATTTTTGTAGATTAGTATAATAGACATGTCTATTCACATAGGAAGATATCACCATTATAGCCATTATTTTCCTATAATCTTTTCAATAATATATGAGTAAAAGTATTGAAATTAGTTTTCAATATATCTTGTGTACATTTTGGAATATTATGGTGTCTTTCATCTCCTTAGCAAACTCATGTGGAACAATGGTATCGAAACAATATGGTCTCTACTATTTTTTTATCGTTATTTTCTATGATGATGTTAGGGTATATACACCTAGGCCTTGAGACAAATGAGTCCTCAGAAGAAATTCTTCTCCAGCTATATGGCCCCAGACAACAGGTGAAAAAAACCATGTGAGGTGGGATGTTTTATCAATTTGTTCATCTAGGAATCCATCTAGACATAAGGTAGATGATGCATCATTTCATCGTGATCCTTCAACAACTCCCATAAATGATGGGATAATATCTTTTGAGCATTCCTTTAAGTGGAGTGAAAAATTTCAAGGTATATGTTAGTTCTAATACCCTTAACTTTGAAGAAAAAGTAGATGAAAACTATTTGAAAATATTGCTAGATGAAGAAAATGGTTATTTTCCTTATTCATAACATTTTCAATAGGGAAAATATTACATTTAAACTTATAAAGTGTCATTCCCACGCCAATCACTATTTGGATTTTCACTCACCATATTCCACTTAGGTAATCTTTACCAAAATTTTAGATTTGGATTGTTGAATCGCTACCTTTAATGCATAAATGGATTTATCACCTTTGAAAACCCCCACTAAATGTGGATCATGAAATTTTAAGATTCAAAATTTTCAAAATCCAAAGTGATTATTTTCTTTTTTTTTGTAAGCTGGGTGGGACTCTCTGATTTACATGTCCGTTAAGTACCCCTCAACGAGGGATGGGTAGCCCAAGATTTGAACCCAAGACTTCCGGTTCGGTGAGACTTCATTTCCACGGCCCTTGCCGCTTGAGCTACCCCATGTGGACCCAAAGTGATTATTTTCATAATTAAGGTGAAAAGTAATTTTTTTGCTTCCGATTTTTCTGAGTTATTGAAAGTGGTGCAATTCATATCACAACTAGACTACAAACACACACACACACACACACGCGCACGCGCGTGCGCACACAGACACACGTGTGCGCGCGTGCGCGCACACACGCACAAAAAGTTTTACAGATTTTTTATTTGCATTGTAGACCCAAGGACATGGAGAGAAACATTTTTGCATTGGTTGATTTAGATACAAAATTTATAGTATAGTATAATATAATATATTATAATATACATGCACACAAATATATATGCATTTCCAAGGAAATCATTGCAGGAGTTCCTCGTTGCCTTGGAATATATGGATGGTGGGTAGCTCAACCACCATCCATAATAGTGGTTAGTAAGCTAGCCACACACAAGAACAAACTTGTTATCATAGTCTAATGAACCTCACTCAAGGGGACTCTAATTGGGAACTTACTTATGTATGTATATATGTAATTCGCCAACGATAATCTTAAAAGAAAACTCAAGTGATGCTTTCCAATATCTATGGATGACATCCCTTGTAAACATTATTAGTGTAGATGGTGAGCCTTCTTCAAGGGGATTTGAACGGGGAACATGATGTGTCACATACCTCCTTGACCCAATGTTAAGAACCACCTACTATGCTTCCATCTCTGTTATTTAACTTTGATTAAATTTATATTCAATAGTTGTCACACGCATTAGTATTCAATAATCTCATAAATAAAGATAACACATGAAATTATACTCATATGCTTAGAGATTCGACAACATAAAGAGTAAGGAGCCAACATACATAACATCCCATGCAATTGAATCAAATTATAGTTGTTGAAAGAATGTCACTTGGAAAATCGAGCACCGCAACCCAACCTAGAACTAATTTCCTCTAGTTCACCCCCGAGCCGAGAGTTCTTGCCATGGATAAATTGCCTCTTGTTGATCTCTTCAATGGGTATTTAGTACCCTCTTTCACGATATGGTTTCTTTTAGCGGCGTCCCCGCTTTTATGGATCTTTTTATCCATTCGGCCAGGCTTTTCCCATAAAATCTCGCCTTTCTCCCCCGCCAGTCTTTTCCTCATAAAAGCTTGCCTTTCTCTTCCGCAAGGCTTTTATGTTTTTCTTAAAGTTAACATCTTTCTCCAGCTAAGTAACTTAATGGATATTTATCTCCCAATCCATTAAGCTTATCTAGAATTGGATCTAGAAGTCTTATCATGAAAGGATTATCCATTCCCATTCACCAATGGGATTTCATTTGGCAAGGATCTCATCTCTTGGTGTCTTTCTTTCCAAGTGGTTAAATTATCTTTATTTATTTAATAAAAAAGTATTTATTTTCATTGTTACACCTTAGACCTAACTTTTTTGTTACAACTCAGTCTTAGCTTAGGTCCGACATGATAGCAACAAAGTGTTACATACAACGGAGGGGTGTTACATGATGGCACAAAGCTTTCCAATTTCCTAGTGACATTGATAATAACTTGATGAGATTAATCGTTGTGATGTATGTATTTTCATGAATATGTTAAAATTGTTTTAGGGTCCACGCACACATAAATGTATCAAGCCATACGCCATTTGTTCTTGCTTATAATGAGTAAGATGACTAAGGAGTGGGATTTCTCTCTCCAATACCTATTTGATGCTTTTGATGGAAATATAACGGAATTTACATTTCCTTAGAAAAATTAGGGAGAAAGATGTTGGTGCTGGTTACAGGTATGGAAAATAGATTCCCCTTTATAATACTGCATGTATTGTGGTTATTTCCAATAAATAAGATCTAGACCCAGTATAATTTTCAGAGGCAATCTTTCAATGGACCTAGAATGTATATCTTATGTAATGATTGCTACTAATAAATTTAAAAAGAAATGTAGGTTTAATGATTATGTCTTCCTCTCCCTCCTCAATCTCTCTCTATCTCCTTCTTCTTCTTCCCCTATTCCCCTCTTTCTATTTCATCGTCCTCCTACAAGTTTTAAAATTTCCAAAGTTATTTAATGCATATAGATTCTTAGGAAAATAGAAATTAGATAATAGTGCACACACTCTAAGCACAGTAAGAATCACCGTGGAAACCCTTTGCCGAGAATGCCAACAAAACATAAGGCCACACCTCTCTATTTTTCAATGTAGTAAATTCACCATTTTATTTGAAAAAGATCCATAAAAGGAGGATGAAACTAAATTATATCATAGTGTCCCAAATCCCCATGAGGAAAAACTCTGAAAATAAAAAGAATATAAGTATAAGAGCTAAGTGGGTGATGATATAATTGGCCACAAGGAGTGTAGTTGCTGCATCAACTATCCAAGACCATAAATTTACCATATGAAGTTTGTTTTTGGGTTCTATTTATCTTCTTGGAAACATCATAATAATATTTACAGAAAGGGAGAACACAGACTAGACGATTCCTTCAATTTCTACCCCGATTGCAATGAAAATATTAGAAATGTTGTTTATGACTTGAAACATGTCCCAAAAGTTCAAGGATGAAATTTATTTGTAAATATGGATACAAGGTAAAATATGATTTTGAGATGGTGGAAATATCAAATGATTATTCCTTAAACTCCTCTTGATTTTTTACTGCTCCTTATTCATATTATTTCCTTTCTACCCATCCTCCCTTCTCCTCTTCTTTCTCTTTCCTTTCTATTCATCCTTTCTCAAATGGTTCTTTTATTATCCCCCTCTTCCTATTGGGTTGTCCCCTCTTTCCTACTCCCTGCCACCATCTTTTTCTCTTCCCCCTCTTTCACTTCATCACTTCTTCCTCTTCCTATTTTACCCAAATTATCCTTCACTTTTTCTTGATTCCTCCTTACGCTTCATCTCCTTCTAATCCCTCCATTCCCTTTCTATTCATCCTCTTTTTTCTACTCCCATTTTGAGATTCCTCCTTGCTTCACTTCTTTTTTGATATCCCATTCTTCCTCTTCCTCTTCCATCCTTTATCTTTTTTCCTCATGTTCTTCCCCACCTTATTCCCCCTTCTTCCTTCCTTCGATTTTGTCTTCCTCTTTCTCCTTCACTTCTACATTTCCTTCCCTCACTTTCCTCTTGTCTTGACTCCTCTACTATTTTTTCCCTCTTTCCTCCTTTCTCCACTTCCTTGAGAATTGAATAAATCCCAAGGTTATGTTTTTCCACTTCCTCCTATTTTCCCTTCTCTTCCTCCTCAATTTATACTCAACCTATTTCGAGAGTCCTCTTTCCTCCTATTTTTCTTTGACCTCCCCTCCTTTCTCCTCCCCCCCATCTTCACCATCTTCTCATCCATCCTTCCTTCTTTTTAAGTTTCATAGTCTTCTTTCTCTTTATCTTCCATATTACCTTCCTCACTTCCCTCTTGTATTCTCTTCTCCCCCCTCCATTTCATCTCCTCCCTCCTTTCCCAATTTCCTTGAGAATGGAATATTACCCAAGGCTATATCTCCTCCTACTCCTACCCTTCCATCTTACTTCCCCTTCGTTTACTCCTCTTTTTCTACTTCTCCTATTTTTAGATTCCTCCTTCCTCCTCTTCTTCTACTTCTTATTCTCTTCTTTCTCCTTCTCCTCCCCTTCTCCCCCCTCCTTTTGTCTTCTTTAGGTTTTCCTTCCCCTTTCTCCTTCTCTTCCATATTCCATTCCCTCACTTCCCTCTTCTCTTCCATTCTTTCCTCACTTCCTTTAGAATTGTAGAACATCCAACGCTATGCCTTTTCATATGGCTGAGTTATATTTTCAAGGTAATAATGTTGGAACAAAGATCTATCTTGAATATATTTGTGTATTGTGGATTGCGTTACTTGTTGTAGTTTATTTTGAATATTTCATTCCTAGGTCCCTAATTATGTACTTTATTCTTTGCCAAGTCCCTAATTATTTACTTCCATGGTTATAGATATGAATTCAAGCGGATTTGAATCTAGAGGTCATGATAATTAAAACAAGAGAAAGGGTAGGGAAAAATAACAAGGGATTTTTTTTTTTGTAGACACCAAGGAAGGAAAAACAAAAGGTGAATAATGATCACCTATGAGATATATTTGTTTATTCACAAGTGTGGAATCACTATAAATGAAAATCCTTCGAATTTACAATGAAGAATTAAAATATGCGTCCAAGAATGTTTATAAAACAATTATGGAATATTACAACCCTTGTATGAGGTGATTAAGTGTTTTAAAAAACTTGTATGTACTTAGACTTAATCATATATTGATTGTGATATGACTGAGAACGAGGGGTTATAAGGTGAGGAGGGAATTGGCACCAGTTCAACTAAGTTATGATGTTAGATTCATTTCTTTAATTTAAGTGTGTGTATATATATTTTTATTCAATGTTGTAGACAAAGTCAAAATTTCCCCTGTGGTGGTGGCTTACTAGTGGTAGGGTATTAGTTATTTACAAGTGTTACATCGTTATTTTATTATATGATAAAATATGTCTTCATTTTCAGTATGTATGTTTGGTTTTGTTTTGGCTCACATGGTGTGAAATTAACAGTGGCGCCTTACTAGTGGTAGGGTTTTAGTTATTTACAAGTGTTACATGGTTATTTTATTATTTGATAAAATATGTCTTCATTTTCAGTATGTATGTTTGGTTTTTTTTGGCTCACATGGTGTGAAATTGATTGAATGTTAGTGTGTTCAAATTTCAAAATTTCATTTACGAATACATATTTTGTTTCTCTCATGGTAACATGAGAAATCACTTACAAACTGTTGAAAAATGTGCAACAAGAAATGTTAAATTTAGAATGTGCTAAAAATAGACCTGCGAAAAATAGCATGTCCAAAAATAGCAGTTTGGCCAGTGAGGTCCTTGGCCACATTGGGTGAGAGGTGAAACTGTTAAAAATAGAAAGTTCTAAAAATAGCATTTTTGGGTCCATTCCTATTTATAGTAGTCCCTAGTCTATCCATAGGAAGTAAAATTGATTTTGGTCTTAACAGCAGTGAAAAATATTAATTAATTAATTCTCCATGAGTTAATTAGTTAAGGAAAATCAAACTTGAAGTCTTTGTGAGAACATGCAATAATTTCTCCAATGATTGGGGAATGTGTTCTTGATTTACTCCTCTGATTGATAGAATAAGTATGAGTTCTATAATGAGAGAATCAGTTGACTTAGTTCTAACTAGTAAAGTCCAGTTAGATTATTTTAACAAGTTGTTAAAATAATAAAATATAGTTTGTTAATGCTTGCATGCATGTGACACCTATTATTTTAGATAACTGAGAATTCACTCATGGATAACTGTTGCATGTCAGTTCTGTCAGAGATCCAGTTGAGATAAGATGTGGGACAGTGTACTATCAGATGCTTGGATGTTTCTAGTAAGTATTCCTTCCATGGAGAAGGATCTATTATAGGAGATTGGAGGACTTGTGGCCTTTATATTGAGGTCTATGTAGTCCATGGTTTTCATCTTCTGATTGAAGATCATCAGGATCTTTTGAGTACAGAGAGAGCAGGATAGCTATTGAGTTGATTCTTTTTGTATGTTGAAGAGGATTTCCACTTGATTGATAATACATGGTTGGGGCTTTATGTTGGTGCTTTCCCCTGGATATATCCTGTGTTATATGTGATTGATTCCTTCTTATCAGTTATATGTGTTCTTATTGATGTTTCTCATGGTTGGTTAAGCTTCCGCTAAATTGTTTGTAGAAGTAGATCAAGTGTTTTACTTTAGTACATTGCATTACCAGGTGATCTATAGGTGGGAAATTTCTACATGGTATTAGAGCTAGCTGATTTGTAGAAAAAGTTCTACATTGTATCAGAGCTAGTTGATTTGTAGAAAAATTCTACAAAATTCTACATGGTATCGGAGCACAGGGTATCAAGGAGAGAATAGTATAATGAGAGGAGATTTCAAAGTTTTGAGTTTTGGGCCGAGAGTTTGCAGAGCAGATATGAAAATTTCTGTACAAAATTTTCAAAAATAAATAGCAGATTTGGATTCCGTGCGGAAAAATACCCAAAAAAATCGGTTGAATTGGAGTTGGGATGAGGGAGATATCGCTGATTTAAAATCATTTTTTTCTTAGAAAATTTCACAACGGCAGGAAAGTGGAAATAAATTGGTGTGCTAGCCAAGAATCTGTATGCTCTTGAGGTTCAAAATGCATGCAAAGCCTTGAGCAGCAAGGCAAATGATGGAGACTTGGTGGTTGGGAGGGAGGGTATATTACCTCTCAACATGCAGAGCCATAAGAAGTCTCAGACGATTGTGGAGGAGCCACGATTGGTGCAACCACTTCAGGAGGTTGTGGAGCAGCCATAACAAGGGAAGCTGAGAGGAGATCGAGCAGAGACATCTACTCATGCAGAGACCTCCATTAGGGGGAAACTTCGAGCCAGGTGGGCTGAGGGATCACATGCAGCCATACCTCCAGGTAGGAGGTGGGGCGATATTGAGTGATCGTCCCAAGGAGGAGGGGCAAGATCCTTGTTGAGTCCCAAACTTGTCTCTTATTAGCGCAGATTGTAGGAAAGTAGTTATGTCATCATCTGTTATAAATAATGCGTTCTCATACACATATAGCTAGCTTTTGTAATGTAATTTTGACTGTTAACGAGCCCATTGTGCCGTGACCTTATTTCTATGTTATGACTGCATTTTGAATACATGAGAAGACTCTGTTTATAAGCTCAATTCGTGGTTGATAGCTGACTGCCCGAGGTTGTGCAGAGGGCCCCTGTACACACCGAGGTTTTGTTTATTGCTTTATAGTTTCATGCTTTATTTCTTTACGTTCATTATGCCATAATCATTCACGCATATATGTCGCATTGCTTATGGTATTCACGTTTTATTTCGGCCCATAATTTTACGTGATTTTATAATGCTGTTAACTGATCAGTGTCTTTGTTCCAGATTACAGTAGGCAGCCCGGGCATTTGCACATAGTTTTATAATGACTAATGACATGGAAACAGTCTTATCTTTCTGCTGATTTATTTTTCTTAGTTTTTAATTCCAGCACTGTTTTATTTAGTTCAGTTTTGCACATTTGCTTTATTAGTTAGATTAGCTATTAAATTACTCATGTCATTATCAGTTACCTCCGAAAGCCATAGCGAGACTAATGGCGAGGGATTGAAGTATGAGTATGTAATTTGATATTAGTTTATTTTTCTGCAAATTAGATATCAGATTGCTCAAGTTGTTTATGATTACCTCGAAAAGCCATAGTGAGACTAATGGTGAGGGGTCAGAATATGAGTTGATGTGATTTGATTTTAGCTTTACTTTGCTTGCAATTCTTGGATTTCTTTGAGAACAGTTTCTTTTGTATTTAGACAGTAGCAAGGGTAATGGGTTTCATGATCAATAGTTCACTGTTTTTTTGACTAGTATAGTGGCGCATTTTCATTTTATTTTGGGAATTAATTTTGTCATTGCATGTTTTAAACCCCTTTTGAAGTTTGAAGTTTGGGAAATCATTATAAAGGACATCATTGCCTTGAACATTTATATCCATACTTATCTTTTAGAATTTCCCTCTCACATTAGGAGGCCAACCAAGATAAAAACACCCAAAACAAATAAAAACCAAAGACGACAAAAAGTAAGAGATAGGTTATCTTGCACATATAGTGCAGCACACTTTGTCAGCTTACGAATCTCGGATTGACAATTAAATGCAGCAATTTAGCACACTCTAAATTGACCAAACAATCCTTGAGGTACCCAACCTCTTGGATGAGACCTTGCTACAGGAGCCCCGATGTGGAGTAGCAGGAATTGACTGATTGGGTAGAGACAGATGCGGATGGAGCGACAGAGAAAGCAACAGTGCAGGGAATCCCAGGACAGCACATAGCTAGCTGGTTGCAGCAATGCGAGAGGCACAAGTGTTTTGCATAGTGCTAGGTGGCACAAAGAGGTGTGCAATGGTGCGAGATGCATGGAGATGTTGCAGTAGCGCAGATGTCAGAGAGGGAGAACTTGTCAGCAACAGGTAGAGCTTTAGCATCAGAGTATGTTCCCAGCCCAACAGAGTGGTGAGTTGGGAGTGTTTTTGTTCCAAGTGGATCGGGTAGATGTGTTGCATGCAAAAAATTCCAGAGTTACAGGATCGGGTTCGAGAGGAAGCCTTTCATGTTGAGAGGGAGTGTTGAAAAACGTGCAACAAGAGGCGTTAAATTTAGAATGTGCTAAAAATAGACCTGGTAAAAATAGCATGTCGAAAAATAGCAGTTTGGCGAGCGAAGCCATTAGCCACATTGGGTGAGAGGTGAAACTGTTAAAAATAGAAAGTTCTAAAAATAGCATTTCTGGGTCCCTTCCTATTTATAGCAGTCGCTAGTCTATCTATAGGAAGTAAAATTAATTTTGGTCTTAACAGCAGTTGGAAATATTAACTAATTAATTCTCCATGAGTTAATTAGTTAAGGAAAATCAAACTTGAATTCTTTGTGAGAACATGCAATAATTTCTCCACTGATTGGGGAATGTGTCCTTGATTTACTCCACTGATTGAGGGAATAAGTATGAGTTCTATAATGAGAGAATCAGTTGACTTAGCTCTAACTAGTAAAGTCCAGTTAGGTTATTTTAACAAGTTGTTAAAATAATAAAATATAATTTTTTAGTGCTTGCATGCATGTGACAACTATTATTTTAGATAACTGAGAATTCATTCATGGATAACTGTTGCATGTCAGTTCTGTCAGAGACACAATTGAGATCAGATGCGGGACAATGTACTATCAGATGCTTGGATATTTCTAGTAAGTATTCCTTGCATGGAGAAGGATCTATTTTAGGATATTGGAGGACTTGTGGCCTATATATTGAGGTCTAGGTAGTCCATGATGTTCATCTTCTGATTGAAGATCATCAGGATCTTCTGAGTACAGAGAGAGCAGGATAGCTATTGAGCTGATTCTTTTTGTATGTTGAAGAGGATTTCCACTTGATTGATAATAAATGGTTGGGGTTTTATGCTTGCGCTTTCCCCTGGATATATCTTGTGTTATGTGTGATTGATTCCTTCTTATCAGTTATATGTGTTCTTATTAATGTTGCTCATGGTTGGTTAAGCTTCCGCTAAATTGTTTGTAGAAGTAGATCAAGTGTTTTACTTTAGTACATTGCATTACTAGGTGATCTACAGGTGGGAAATTTCTACATGGTATTAGAGCTAGCTGATTTGTAGAAAAAGTTCTACATGGTATCGAAGCTAGCTGATTTGTAGAAAAATTCTACAAATTTCTACACAACGTAGTCATATAATTGTGTGGGTATGCTAATTCATATATGAACCTTTAAAAGCAAATAAGTAAGTTAGCATCAACGAAGTTAGATCCTTTATAAAATTTTACAATTTCGAATTAAAAAACTTTAGAAAGATCAAAGTTTGATGTCATATACTTCATATATGGTAAGGCCTCTATTTGGATAATATGAATATCATAACATAAATTTGGATCCTAAACCTATATATTGAGGAAACCTCTATTTGCATAATATGAATATCATAACTTAAATTTGGATCCTAAGCCTATCTATTGACTAAGCGTTTCCTCGCAAATATCTCCAAGTTGGACATTTTTGACATTTTACCACACAACATTTTGATTATTATAACAAATATCTATCTTTAATTTGTTACACTTGAATTTTTTGAAATTTTCACTGAGATTTTATGATATTATTGTTCCCAAAGACACTTTTTACAATCAGTGGAGATGTGTAATTCTTTCCATTCTCAACATTGAGTGGACAATTGGCTCTACAACCAGCATAGGGTAAACACGTTTACATGTCTGCTTAATATGTCGAATTTATATTAATATGTCCAATTAAATTGATAAACATTTACATGTGTTTAAATTAATATAGAGCCCAAGGGAGATGTTGTACTATCCTCAAAAAGTTAAAAGTAATAGAAATAATAAAATTCAAATTTGTTACATTGTGATTTCGTTTTCATTAATAAAATTACTAATAACATTTTATATTAAAAATGGAAGAGGGTAGATGGCCTAAAGTTGTCTTTAATGACAGATTGCGGAAGAGAAAAAAATACTTATGCACCAAAATAACAAATAATTTAGTAAATGGGGTAGTTGCTTGAGGTGTGTCCTGTAAACAACAAAGAGATAAAAGCTTTTGTTATGGAAAAGTTCCACAAGCGTACTTTGGATAAGGAGCTAGGAAGAAAGAAAAAGTACTATACTAAAGTGTTTATTCCCACTCATAGTCATCAACCAAAAGCATACATAGAGGCCAATATCTCTTGGAAAGCCAAAATTCTTATTGCTAAGCTAAGGACTAATTCTCATCAACTCCGTTGTGAAAAAGTTCCACAAGCGTACTTTGGATAAGGAGCTAGGAAGAAAGAAAAAGTACGATATTGAAGTGTTTAATCCCACTCATAGTCATCAACCAAAAGCATACATAGAGGTCAATATCTCTTGGAGAGCCAAAATTCTTATTGCTAAGTTAAGGACTAATTCTCATCAACTCCGTTGTGAAAAAGGGCGCTGGAAAAGGCAAAAATAAGTGTCGGAGGAAAGAGTATGCATTTTTTGCTCTTCTGTAAAAGTGGAAACAAAAAATCATTTATTTTAGAATTTGAGGCCTTCAAAGACAGCAGGGAAAATTATGCAGATATGCGGCAGCTAACTCTTGGGATAATCTATTTAGTGAGGGGTCTGTCGAGAAGTTGGGAGCATTTATTTTGAAGCTTTCACATAAAAATGGCCGAATACATCAAGCAGATGAAGAAGAATTATGTCCCATATGTTATCTTTAGCCTCCTTTCTTCTTTCTTTCTATACATATTACATTAAAATATAGAAGTAACAACAATAAGTTAACAACGATTTTACCTTATAAAATATAATATTGATTATGTAACCATATTTAAATTTACACATAAACTTACAATATAACAGTATCTTTAACCATGGATATTCACATCCACTTTGCCATAGATGTTATTAACTTTTAAATAGGCTTTGTTACAATAACATGGGCCAATACGATGGTTCATAAATACAATATGCTAAAAAATCATCTCTCAGTCATACTCAAAATATTTTATAAATGCTTTTTATAATATTTTTCTATTAAATTTAAAAAATATATATTATAATTACTTTTGAGATATATCTACACCTCTATGAACGAAAATATATAAGATATAGATAGCAGCTATAAATTAAGATAAATTAAAATAATAATTTTGTAACCATATTTAAGTTTCATAAACAAGCACAAAAACTTAATACTTTCAATATAACCAGATTTCTAACCAAAAATTTTAACCATACCATAGTGTGGGCCAATAGGATAGCTCATCCATACCACATGCCCAAAAACCATCTGTCATTTCAGAATCAAAATAATACTTACAATTAAAAAGACTTTTCACCATGAATACTCACCCCACTTTACCATGGATATTATTAACCACGCCATACCATGGGCCAATACCATGGTCCATCAATAACACATGCCCAAAATGCATCTCTCATATCACAATCAAAATATTTTATAAATGAAAAGTTTAAATTATTTTTATTACGTTTTTGGGGTTTTTGGGCCAAGAGACACTCTCCATCCTAGTATGGAAGTGTTTTTGTAATGTCCAATTATATTATGTTATGCTCGAATTAAATAACAATAAAACACAAACTTAGCATTTAAAATATTTTGACTGAGTGAAATTATATAAAAATTAAAATTAAACTAAAAAAATAAAATTAATAATTAAAACTATCTAGATCCATCTTAACTTCCGGAGGGATCAAATTTATGCAGTTGCAAATCTTTCTTCAAGTTTTGCACTGATCCCTCATCCGGATTTAAGATGGATCTAGAGTGGTACTAGATCATTTCATAATGAAGATATCATATTAATGTTTTTCATATGCACTAGTATGACACTTGGGAAAGTAGACTAGTCGAATTGAGAAAAAGATGATTTAGTCCACTGAAAATTTCTAAGTTTAAAATAAAAACGTATAAAAGAATGTTTGCTTGATCCCCTTAAACCTAAATTATCTACTATACGTGAATTCTTATCTATCTAGAATTCAAAAATATGAAAATAATATCAACATATGATGAAGAAAACAACTCCTAGATAGGGGAATCCAACTAAATTGTGGGAGGTGGATTGATGTCTTCCTTAGAGTTGAAGAACTCTAAATTTGCCAATTTCTTGGACAACTTTGTCACTTTAGTGTCCGATTTCCTCTTGCTCCTCCAATATTTCCACAAGAACTTTCCCCATTGTTTTCCTTAAATGGTAGTAGATGTCCATTATTTGCATGTAGTCCTTGTATCTAAAGTCAAATTTCCCATCTACTCCAAAACACCTTCATTGGAGAAGAATCTAGGTTTTATTCTATTTGCATGTAGTCCTTGTATCTAAAGTCAAATTTCCCACCTACTCCAAAACACCTTCATTGGAGAAGAATCTAGGTTTTATTCCAGTTGCTCTCTGTACATTTACTATTTAGTTTTACATATCTGGAGCAACATTTCTATGATAGATTCTATTTGAATTCTTCGTTGCACTCTAAGCTTTGGAGCTAGAGGCTCTCAAGATGTTGTGTGTACCTCTAGATGTTGTGTGTACCTCTAGATGTTGCGTGTACCTCTCCTGTTTCAGAATCCTCTACCTTTTGTCATGGTGAAGGTCAAAATGAAGAGCAGCCCAAAGGATAAAACGAGTCCAACATATCGAAAGGAGGAAGAGAGAGTGGAAGGAAAACAAAGAAAGCCTTACCATGTCGAGTCTTTTGCTTCCGGAAGCAAAGTCTTGGAAAGATATGATCGATTCGAGAGGTTGAAATAAGACTTGAAAGGGAACTTGAGAGACGAAGGGGAAAAGGATACAAGAGAATGAAAAGGATCTACTAGGGTCGAACTGGGCCAACATAAGTAACGCTTATTGGATTCAATAAACACATATGATATACACAACAAGGATTGAAAGAACCACCTTGAAGAAGGAGAGATTTAGAGGATCTCTGAACAAAAGGCTGACACAAAACAAAACATAGCAAGGGCCAAGAAATTCCTTTGTGGTGCCATGATAGGGGCAGGGTGAGAGTGCTGAATAGAATGGATTGAAAAGGACAGCATGGGTAGATTTATAAAGGCAAACTGAGTGACATGTTGAAAGGAAAGATTAAATCTAGAAGGAGAAATGAGAGAATGTAGCACACGCATTCTTTCATGGACACATTGAGAAAGGGGACGAAATCCTCATTATTACCGTGGGAGGTGAAGGTACAGTTCAGATCTTCTTTTTGGAGACCGATCTTATTAATGATAAGACCATATTAAAGGTGAAAAAATTCATTTGAAGTGTAAAATGTCCTTATGTAACATATATTTTGAAGAAAAATTAGTAAAAAAGACTACAATATTTTTGATGGGATTGAAATATCACATGATAAAAACTTGATAACAAAAATAATTAAATATAAACTATAAATAAAATATTTTAATGAGCATTGCCACTAAAATAATTTTCTATATATAAATAAATAAATTTGTAATATTCAGAATTAAAATAAATTTATAAAACTTGGTAATTTCAATCAAATAAATGTAATAGGTTAAAAATTCCAAAATGTCATTGGAATTATAAGAAAGAACGTTTTTTTTTTCCTCCACAATGCACCACCCACCCATGTTCAAAATGTTGACGGGCTGCGAAGTCGTATATTGCCAAAATATTATTGTATCAACGTGTTCATATTAATAAGGTTACTCAGATCAGATCAGTGAACCAGAAAAGTTTCCTACTTGTATATTTGGGGGGATAAACAAATAATCGTTGGGAAAAAGAAGAAGGCGTGGTTCTGGTAACAACGTTTAGGTACTTGGATTTTGGTACTAATATTTATTTGTGCGTGCGTGCATGATGGTGATTTATGGCATATCTAATATTTTCATTATGATATTCATATTTGTTTGTTTGTGCGTGTGATAGATGGAGATATGGTTCCACCGTAGACTGCTGTCTCTCATTTTAATAAATACATGTGCCGTTTTGTCGGATCGCTCATTTAACGTATCTCTGTTTGTCGATAGATTATTCAAACGGTCCGGTCGATCTGTTGTGTCATGTATGTCGTGATATATATATATTTATTCAAACGGTCTATCGTCTATCTGTTGCGTAGTAATATATATACATGTATATATATTTATTCAAACCGTGTGTTTTCCGTTGCAATGGATCATTCAAACGGTCTTTCTGTTGTTGTAGTAGTTGTTTAAACGTCGTCTTCCTCATTTCCGTGTCCGTGGGAGGTAACGACGACGACGCCCCCGCTTTTACATATATATTTGCAGTGGAATGGCGCCAGTCAACGCCAACCTCCTTGTAGATATATATATATATATTTGCAGTGGAATGGCGCTTCTGAGATATATATATATTTGAAGAAGTTGAAGTGGAATGGCTGTGAGAGTGCCTCTGACCAAGTCAACGTCAATCAATCCACGTTATAGATATATATATAGGTATATGTTTGAAGTGGAATAATGGCGCCTCTAACCACGTCAACGCCAACCAGAATTGAAAAATCCTTACAAGATCAATCGTGCGCGGTGTTTTCTTGATCAGAAACGTCTTCCAGGCGACTATAAATTGCGATCGCAATTCAATTGAAAGCAAAACCCCCTTCCATAATTCCATTACACCAAACTGTAAGTAGGGATCGCAACTCGCTTCAAGGCAAAAGCACCGCTTTGGCTTCCCATTCCACGAGACTATAAATTCGCATCTCGATTCAATAATTTAACGGAAAACGCCTGGCTATACATTGGGATCGTCGTGATTCAATTGAAAGCCAGATGGCTAAAATTCAGGGTCTATGTGTATGTTTGCTTTCACTTTATCTTCTCATGATCGTAGTTGCAGGAACTTCTCCACATCTCGGTAGAAGCAGCTTCCCCAAGGGCTTCAAATTTGGTGCCGGGTCATCTGCTTATCAGGTTCAAG
>APFE031262803.1:0-13582 GCA_000404065.3 Pinus taeda | reverse complement strand
TTTTCAACACCTTTTGTATGTACTCATTTTGAGACAATGTTAATTTGCAATTTTTCCTATCTCTAGTTATTCTCATACCAAGGATTTGTTTTGCAGCTCCCAAATCCTTCATTGCAAATGGATTTTCCAATTTTATTTTGAGCACATTTATTTCCTGCATGTTAGACCCTGCAACAAGCATGTCATCTACATACAACAACAATATAATATAACTGCCACCATTTTTCTTTTTCAGATAAACACAATGATCAGAGTGACATCTAGTATAACCTTGTTTAGACATAAACTTGTCAAATTTTAGATGCCACTGCCTTGAGCTTGTTTTAAGCCATACAAGCTCTTCTTCAACCTGCACACTAGTTTCTGCTTCCCTTTTACCTCATTTCCTTGTGGTGCATATATATCTCTTCCTCCAAATCCCCATGGAGAAAGGCAGTCTTTACATCTAACTGCTCAAGATGCAAATCTTCAGCTGCTACAAGACTCAAAATAGTTCTGATTGGAGTCATTTTAACAACAGGAGAAAATATTTCATCAAAATCAATACTTTCTTCTGTGCAAACCCCTTCACCACAAGTCTAGCTTTATACCTCTGTTTTCCTCCATCTTCTTCCTTCAACCTGTAAACCCATTTATTCTTCAATGTAGTTTTTCCTGCAGGCAACTTGACTAAATCCCAAGTCTGGTTATGCATTAAGGGGTCCATCTCTTCTTCCATGGCTACCTCCCACTTCTTCCTGCTTTCAACCTGCATTGCTTCTTCATAACATTCGGGTTCACCGGAATCGGTCAACAATAAATAATATAATGAAGGAGAGTATCGTTCAGGGGGTAACTTATCCTGGTAGATCTTCTAACAACACTTTTAGGTGTTCGGGGTGCCTGTTGCTATTGTGGTTGTTGTTGTTGTTGTGGTTGTTGATTATTATTATTTTCAGGCACCTTTACTTTTTCAGTGATTTCATCAAGAACTGCGTATTCCTTGTTTTCTTTTTCTTGTTTCTTTTCCTATAACTGATTCTTATACAAGACCTTTTCATTGAATATTACATCTCTACTCCTAATGATTTTGTGAATTTTGTAGTCATATAAGTGATAACCAAAACCATTAACACCATATCCAATAAAGGTACATTTCTTTAACTTTGCCTCAAGCTTTGTTCTATTTTCTTTATTAATATGGACAAAGGCCTCACAACAAAAAGACTTTAAAAAAGAGTATTTTACCTTTTTACCTATCCATGCTTCCTCTAGAACACCACCATCCAAGGAACTTGAAGGCCCTCTATTTATTAGATAAACAACAATATCTAAAACATTTGCCCAAAATTGTAAAGGCAATCCTGCATGCAATCTCATACACCTTGCACACTCCATGATTGTTTTGTTCATCCTTTCTGACACACCATTTTCTTGTGGTGTTCTTGGAACTATCTTCTCTCTGCGAATTCCATGCTCTAAATAGTACCTATCAAACTCTTTGCTGCATTATTCACCTCCATTGTCTGATATGAAACACTTCAATTTCTTTCCTGTCTCAATATCAACCAAAGCTTTTCATTTCTTGAAAGTATAAAATACATCAGATTTATTCTTAATACAATAAATCCAAGGTTTTCTAGTTACATCATCAATAAAAGTAACATAATAACTAGAGCCACCGAGAGATGATACCTGAGCAGGTCCCCATACATCTGTATGTGCAAGCTCTAATTTTTCGCTCTTCTTTTCTTTCCCAACTCTGAGAAATCTAACTCTCTTTTGTTTTCCATAATTGCAATTCTCACAAAAGTCCAAATCAACATTCTTCAAACCTGGCAACAAATACCTTGAGTGAAGAATATTTATCCCCTTTGCACTCATGTGTCTGAGCCTATGATGCCATAATGCTGCATCTGCTCCTTTGGAAGTTAAAGCATTAACAGAGTTAGAAATACCATTGCATAAATACAATGTACCAACCTTTTCTTCTTTTTCTATTACCAGGGCTCCTTTGGTAACCTTCCAAGCTTTATCTGTGAAAATTTTCAGACAACCTTCATCGCCTAACTACCCTGTTGAAATCAAAATTTTCTTTATATCTGGAACATGCATTACCTCCTTTAGTAGCCATTTGTTTCCATTTTTTTGTTTTACAAGAACCTTACCCATTCCAACAATTTTACAAGGTTTATCATCACCCAAACGAACTTGTCCAAAATCTCATTGAACATAGTCATGAAAGTATTTCTTATCAGGTGTGGCATGGAATGAGGCCCCTGAATCTACCACCCAGGAATCAACAATATTTTCAAAAGAAAGAATCAAAGCATCTTGTAACACCTCACCTGTCACATTTGCTTCATGATTTTTTTCTTTCTGTGCATCTCCTTTTCCTTTCCTAGATCTACAATCTTTCTTTCCACATTTCCAGCACACTATCCCTGATCTAGACTTAGATCTACCTTTCCTTGATTTACTGCGATATCCTGATCTCTTTCCTCTTTCCATTTTTCTTCCCCTAGACTTTGCACTCAAAGCATTACCTGATGTCTCACCGGAGCTTTTCCTTTGCATTTCCTCGCTAAGGATAGCATCGACAACATCATCAAACTTTAAAGTACTAGATCCAGAAATAGAGTTATTACTAAACTATCCCAACTTTCTGGCAATGAGCACAAGAATAACAGAGCTCTAACTTCTTCATCAAAGTTTACCCCTACAAAACATAACTGACTTGTAACAGTATTAAAATCCTTTAAATGGCCTGCAACAGATCCACCTTCCGACATCTTCATATTAAATAACTATTTCATAAGAAAAACCTTGTTTGAGGCCGAGGGTTTTTCATATAGTTTCTCCAACGCCTTAACCAAACCCTCTATCATTTTTCCTTCGAAATGTTGAAGGAAACCATTGCTACAAGGCAGAACCGTACTGTTCTGAGTGCCTTTCTATCAAGAAGGTTCCATTCTTCATCTGTCATACCCATCGACATCTTTGTTTTTCTGCCCAATGGTAGGTACATATCTTTCTGATATAGATAATCTTCCATCTACATCTTCCATAGCGAGAAGTTTTGGCCATTAAATTTCTCGACCCTAAACTTACCATATTCTGCCATTGCTCCCACTCAAACTACGAACCCTTCTTTCCTGTGAGTTTATCAGCCAAATAAACCTTCGGCTCTGATACCAATTGTTAGAAAATTATATATTACAGAGCAATGGAACACATAAAATATTGTAGAAATATAAACACAGAAAACACATAAAACAAGAGAGACACAGATATACGTGTTTCACCTAGTTTGGGCTACGCCCATAGAGAAACAACTAGTCCTTCTTTTATTATATTATCCAGCAAACTGAAGAAATACAACCTACAGCAGATCCGCTGTAACTCCCTCTTCGCTCTCAATCTCCTCCCTTTTCCTCACTCAGAATACAAATATGATAGACGTAATACAATTCCATCATAGATAGTGAGGGGTTGCCTTCTAGGGAAAAAAACCCTAAATTAAATATAACTTCTACAATCAGATCATCTGCCTAATGAACGTCCTAGATTGACTAGAAATTACTAGACTTTTACAAGGCAATTTTACATATGTTTTTAGCTTCGGGGGCATTACCCCCGAGCCCCCGCCGGGGGATTTCTGGCCCCTGGACCCCCCAGAACCCCCGCGGGGGGGACAAGTTCCCCTTGCACCCCCCCCTGTGTGTAGGGGTGTACAATCTTCCGGGGGTATACATTTGACTGAAACCTTTGAATACAGAAGATAATCAGGCTCCACACCCAACAATACATATATATAAACATAAGCAGATCAACATATAAGCATATTTTCAGTCATTACACAATTACCAATGCATACTATGTTGACCACATATCATGACTTCGAACATCATCCAGCCAATGTATGCCTAACAACATATGAACACTGACACACATAACTAATGTATGACAGACATACACTCACAGAAAATACATTCAACAATGACACCATCAACTTTCACATGTCAACACCACTGCAATCATGACCTACGCCATGCATAAATAACAAGCACATAGACCACTTACACAAGGAATTATATGCAACTGACACACAAATACAACAACACATTCACCTAGGAGAACAGAAACCAAGCATCACCCAAGGAGAAAAAAACCATGCTCTGATACCACTCTGTAACACTCTCCTACCACATCTACCTAAATAACTGGCCAACCGAGGTAAACATGTGACTAAGAATTACTATGATATGATTCAACTCCCTATGTATTAGTTAACTAAGTGGAATTGACAAAGCATAGACAACCTGACCTTCTACACCCGCAAAAGAACCCCCAGGAGCCATCCATCTCATCTGACTGACTAGCCCCTAAGACAAACTAACATCTTGCTGCATTAAAGACTCAGTTTCTCCCTTGGCACGGGCATGCATGCGACTGGGACCCTCCTGTCAGTCCCATAGCAAGGCATGCATGCAACTAGGGACTTTTCGAGGTAGTTCTATGCCAACGACTCCAGATTCTATGCCACTTTTTTAGGGCCAGGACTCATGCCATTGTTTAGAACTCCATGAAACTTCCATAAATGAAAAAAAACATCGAAATAATGATACATATGAAAATAATTGAACAATGTTTTGACTGGACCCCTACTAGCCATGATATACATTTTGTCAAACATGTTAGAAATATGAATTCTATAGGTTTAAACAACATATATGAGCTTAGGGGTCTCATACTTATATGAGAATCATTAAGAAGCATCGATGCCTCATCACAATAACTACATTATCATATATTAATCCCTATATTTATTGTACCTTTAGTGATTAACCAAAGCATGATGAGAGCCATACATTATGATTTTCATAGAACTCACTCATAACTAACATATAATCAACATAAATATCAAGGATATAGTGACCATATAAACCACATATAAACCAATATATTTTCCCATAGAATACTAAGTAGAAGGAACTCGTAATAATGAACGGAAAGGCTAACCAGGTTTAGGACTTCCATGTTCTACCCAACCATAGATTGGCTGAACCAAATCTATCTTTAGCCAATCACCCCTATGCCATATTCCAAGCATGAATATGGGATCTCATAGAACAAAATCCATAAAAACCAAATTAAGGATTCTAGAGGCCAAACAACCTCAACTCTCAACTAGTGATTCCACCTCATGGTCGAACATCACTAGCTATCTTTGGGTTGGTTTCTACCCAAGATATCTAGGGCTCTAGAGCATTTGTTCCAACCAAGGCTACAGGACTAGTAACTCAACCCACAGTTGTTATCGGGGTCTAGAGCGTTTGTCCAACCATTGCTTCAGGACTAGTAACTCAACCCACAAAGGGCTCCAGAGTATTTGTCCAACCAAGGCTCTAGGACTAATAACTTAACCCAAGCTGTTACAGGGCTCCACAGTTTTTGTCCAACCAAGGCTCTAGTAACTAATAACTCAACCCACAACCAAAGGAACCTCAGAACCAATGAGAAAACAAAAGGGAAAGACTCCCACGACACCATGGCTATCCAAGAAATGGAAAGGCTAGCCAAAATCACTATCAATCCAGGCAATCCTCCATGAAAATGACAGATCATCACCAACAAAACACATGCATATGCCATGCATGCCAAAACTAGTAAGGAAAGCATACATGTAACTCGATACCTACAAGCAAAATCTGTTGTAGCTTTTGATCGCGATGTCCTCTTTCACTTTCCTACTCTTTTTTGGCCTTCTTGCTACAAATACCAAGTCTGGCACACTCAAGAGTGCTCCAAGAAAACTCTAAGTATCCAAGAGTATGAGAGAGAGAGAATAGAATGAGATCTCCAAGAAAACTCTAAGTATCCAAGAGTATGAGAGAGAGAGAATAGAATGAGAGCTCCAAAATTGAATTGACAAAAGTCTGTGAATTGATCCTCATAATCCTTTTAATTAATGAGGTCTCTAATTTCTTCATTTTCCATTATTTTGCTTCATTTTTATCCTCACATGCAACCTGTGACCTTTCTCCTTCCTTTTCTCCTATTTTCCATTATTTTGATAAATAAATGAAAATAAATGCCATTTTTCCCTTCCAGAGCCTTCTCCGTCACCTTTGCAAATTTCTATATCCATAATAAACCAAATGAACACCCACAATAGGATGCTTTTCCAAACATTCATCTTGGAATATGTATCTCGTGACCGTGGTTATTATTTTGCCTTTATTAACTTTTATTACATGGATTTTTGACTAGGGATGTTACAAAAATGTTGGTTTGTAATATGGCACAAGCCTATCCACTTTGCTATAGGAACATATACACAAATATCAAAATTAGATTAAATACACTCATTAGGATGCTGACTACTATTACAACTCTAATGTTTATGGAATTTTACATTTGCAGGAGAGAGATAAACACAATTATGCACCGATGGGCCATATATCAAAAACTTGAGCTAAAGTGGAAACCCATAGCAGGTAAAACCACACAAATATATATTCATTACCCTTCACCAATCCAGTGAACACTGGTCACATGAGGCTCTTTACAATGGTGACAATATTCTAGTTAAATAGGCTTCCTTCACATGAATATCATGTGCCACGGTAAATCACTTACAATAAGTTGACCCTTGATTACAGTAAGGTTAACCTAAGAATGCCACGTTTAAGTTTATCTGGGAATATGGGACTGCTATAATATCACCCTTAGTTATATCACCTAAATTCAATTATCAACCTTAATAGATGAATCCTTGAATCAAGGTCTTCACATGCAGCATTTTTACGTTGATCGATCCACCTGGAGTGGGTGTGCTTCTACTAATGTTTGCTTCAAACACTGGAATTTCATCACTATTGTGTGGGAAGTTCTCCAACAAATGATTTCTCATTTTTATTCTATAAGATGGACCCCACAACAATGACAACTGCAATTTTTTTTCCTCTTTCATTCGCCATTCCAGCCTACTGGGAAACCATCATGCTTCTTCCATTAAATTGTATCATAATAATTTATGATACACTTTCTACATGGCTACCATTCTCAGACCATTCTCAGACCATTCTCATGATAGAGTCTAGGTATACTTGGGCTTTGATACCCTGTTAAATTCACAAGATAAAATACCAGAAATAGCAAGCAAACATAAAGCCTAGATTTATCCTGGAAACCCTTTAATCAAGAAAACCAACTTCTAATAGATATATCTATTATCCTTGGCCAATAGCCATTCAATGCACTTTACAATGGAGACAATAAGACACACGTAAAAATGGAGACAAGAAACCACTTAAATAGATGACCACATGCTAATATAGTGTGCCATTGTAAACCATCTGTAGTAAACCCACCCTTCACATGTCAAGATAAATAAATAGTTTTGATGTCAAAGAGAAAAACTAAAGGGCAATGAATTTGATGTAGAGGTTCTTATTGTTGTACTTAGGCATGTAGGATACTAAATAAAATTAAGTGGAAATGCCACTCAGACATGAAATAAGGTAGTCATCCTAAATTAGGGGGCGTGGTAGCCATATTAGCATGCCCCATACTAGACCAACTAGATGAAATAATGAATAAGTAGCAAGTCAATATAGAGAATGTCACATGATTCTAACACAAAAATGGTATAAATAATTGAGACTCTCTCTTGATTTGTTCGTTGCCTCATTATCATTAATCATTTCCATATATCTTTGCATCGACATTTTTTAATCTTTGGGCTAAATTAAAGTGATCTTGTATCAAAGAGTAGGATAATATTGAGGAGAAGTGAGATATTATCCAACTCGTCTGCTAACATGCACATGGTCTTCTTGGGTGCGGTTGAACTGGCAACACACTGATGCATAGTGTCAGTGCCAGTCTTCAAGTGTGTGCTGGTGGTCATGTGCATCACCTTGCCAAAGTACCTGTTCGGCTCCAGTTGGACTTGCTTCTTGTCTTTGCCTTGGTGAGTGTGTTGAATGAGTTGGATTGCATGCGTGCACACAATGACATGCATGCTATTGAATCACTTGCATGCAAACAACCACTCTGCTCACCATGTCTACTCCATGTTAACTATTGTGATGGATCTTTAACTTATCTAGGCGCAGTTTCAGAGTGCACGTTGTGCCCACTGCTGTTCCTGATCCTGCTACAACTCATTCATCTGTCTGCACAACTTCATTTTCTTCGTGAGTTGCTGCTTCAGTACACGAAACTCCTTCTTTGTTACATCTTCTACCTTTGTGCGATCTTCATGTCACACCGTCACTCCATAACCAGAGTCTCCAAAGTTGATTTCATCATCAATGGGCCTACTTGAGCTTGCAACCTTGTTCCACCTCTGTGTTGTCAACAAACCTCTTCTTGCATTCGTTGCATTTGGTATGCTATCTTCAGCTGCTATTCATGATGATACTCGTTGTGATGTTGCTGCCGTCATATCTTGATGTCCTTGTTTATGAACAACTTGATGTTTTCATGGGTAGGCGAGTCCATAGAAACTTGATCGACTACATCCCCAATTGCGCTTTGAATGGTGTCTTCGTCTCTACTCTCCTGGAAACCATTGTACCTGGACTACTGAGAGACATATGAACACCTGTGATACCTAGAGACATGGAAACAATCATGGGAAGCAATCTGTTAGTTGAAAACCAAAATGAATATGATAATTGACTTCCAACATACCTGGGTGAATGATCATGAAGGTTGCAAAATTTCGGCCGGGAGGTCGGGAGACCAACTACCAAGAGTGCACAAGGCACAATATGGGCTACTCTGATACTAACTAATTGCTAGAACTGTGAAATGCATAGTCTAGTCTGGCTACTCACTGCTGGGATTGCACAATGCACAATTCCAGCTGGGAAGAACTACTGGCCTAGGGACAGATTTGTGAAATTTCTGGGGCCAAGCAGCCACTGTCCTTCAGAAATATGTAAAACAGTCCTAGAGGCCAGTGTTGAGAAGGAATGCACAAATAGAGAGGAAGGTGAGTCTTCCTTCCCCAGATAATGCAATGGAGCCTTGGTGAATGTAGAGTCCAGGCTAAGGTTGGCCCGACTCGCCGACGGGCAACTGAAAGAAAGTAAGTCAGTGAATGCATGGCAACACTAAGTGATAGCAGAAGTGATTAACAGTGCATGCAAAACATGAAAGAAATATTTAGGAAACAAATCAACATGCATGTAGGTGAGGCAGTTCGTCGGTTGGGCAAACGTTTGTGCAAAACAATTTCATTCATGTGACAACAGTGAGATAGCAATGAAAAATGAAATAGAGCAAGGAAAAGCTAATATATATGTAAGTGACAACAAGCGTTCAAAGAAATCAAGAAAATAATACTCCCATAAGCAAAAACACAAAAAGTGGCAGAAATGCAGCTCAAGGCATGGGAAGTGGGCTTTTACCCCTAAACAACTGGTTTGAATGTGCTGATTGCTCCTAGATGTGATGTGGGATGTCAGAGCTGCAAGGTTGATGTGAGGAATGAGCTCTGCAGTGTCTGGTTGATGAGTTTTGATAACATCAAGGTTGTGACGCACATGCCACAAATCTAGGGGAAGCGATACTTGGTGGGAGATTTTAGAATTTCTCCTTGCATGTAACCTCCAACTGCTAAACATATATCCCTGAAACAAGGTATGCCTTTGCATGCTGCTTAGGGAGAAGCAACCCATGCATGAAAGATTGTTTTGCTCAGTCCTGGAGGGAACCAGTCAACTCAATTGCACATGCAAGAGACCGCTTGATTGTTGGAGAAAAATGCGCATTTCTGGCTGGGAGCTGGGCTGGTTACCCAGGAGATTTGTGCAATTTCTAGGTAGAGTAGTTGACTGCTACCCAAATTTCCGCAAATCTTAGGCTGAACAACCTACTGCTCAGAGAATTTGCGCAAATCCTACTGGGAGGTTTGGTTGGCAGGATTGCGCAATCCTGGAGCCTAGCAAGCTGTCAAAGAGGATTGTGCGATTTTTGGAGGGAAGGCTGGTCACCCTCTAGAAATGCATAATTTTTAAGGGGAAGCTACTCAGCTTACAGCTGGACCAAGTCCGGGTGAGCAGCCTATGAGGGGGATGGATCAACTATGATCAACAGGCTGCCTTTGTGCAAGGAAAACACTTGAAGCTTGAGTACTTGACGAAGCAAGGCAAGTTGCTGTGAAGGTTGGTAGGGAGGCTCTAAAACAGGCTAAGGAAAAATTTTTGGAGGGTGGTTGTAGCCGCTACAAAACTTGGTGACACACTGGTAGAACTCCAGCTCTTTGAATGGACCTTGTTCGTGAGAAGTAAGTCTAACACCTCCGGAAGTCTTGTTCAGTTCTTAGCTCATCTTGGTTTCACACTAACTTCATTGTAAGATGTAGCATCTGCAAGACCCTTGGTCGATTGACACACATTCCAAGCCAAGGAAACACAGTTGTTTCAATTGGGGTTGAGGGGTATATAAGTGAACAAGTAGTATAGTCGTCAGAGTCTAAGTTTCATCTCTGGTGTTGCTCCACTGCCAGCAGGATTGGACACTACCCTCGTGGAGTCACATAAGAACACAAGCATCGCTCCACTGCCAGCGAGCCTAGTCAGTACCTCGGTGGAGTTGCTTGCATCACCTCCTTTCGTAGGAAGCTTTTCTCTTCTTTCGCCTTATTCATTTTTCTTTTTTGAATTTTTTTTCACTTTTCATTTCTTTTTCATCTTTTTCATTTTTTTCTATGCATAACACTTATTCATTTCAGAGGTGGAAGAGTGATCCTGACTTATTGAGAGTAGAGGAGGTTGGTCCAGTAGAGAAGTAGTTTGTTATATTTCTAATGTGCTTGTTAAGGTTTTGCCCCTCACCTTACTTACTTGATTGAGCTGACAAGGTTTAACCCAAAAACAATCGACTAGAGAAGGTGACACTAGTTAGTGCGCAAGCGTTGTGCTTACACCAAGGTTCACTTCGAAGAGTACGTATTTTCCTTCAACGTATCATGGACTAAGAGTAACAAGTTCATCATATAGAGGCAAGATGACAGATAACCAAGAATTTATAGCTGTACAATCCCTCTTGTACTTTACCCAACTTGTTTCATGAGCCACACATGGTTTCATGCAACTAAGCTATGGACAAAACAAGCAAACAAACTAACAATCAACAAAGAAAAATGAGAGCAGAAGCAAAAGTGAGATAAAAGCAAGTAAAGAAACATGCAATAAAACAAACAGGCAAACAAAGCATGCAAGAAAACAAGCATGCAAGCAAACAACTGAAAGTAGGCACTACTCCTACTCCTAAGCTAACGGTGCATGGGCCTGATCATGTGAAGTGATACTTCCAATGCAACCAACGATGCATTGGTAGACCCATGTGAGTGAAGGCTTGGTCCGCGAGTGACCCAGTCATGCAGAAGAACATACAAGAAAGATATAACATCGAAGACGGCCACACTTTGTGCTTCAAAGTTCCCACGAGACATAAGTGAGTGCATGTGCATGACGGACATTCCATGGACCCATCATGGTACTCTGTGACACTACGTGCAACTTTGGATCTTAAAAATGCTCTTGAGTGAGACATGCAAGCAAATGAAAGAAACAAAGGTATCTTGTGTCTCACGTGAGTGCTTGCAATGTAATATTCTTGCAATGCATGAGAAATTGGGTCGTTCAGTTTGAGTGGAGGAAGTGTGATCAATATGTGAGATGGATCTTCAATGCATGCAGATGAGTGATGAGGAGCATCGAGTGTTTGAAAAATTTCTTGATCAGAATTGAAACCAACCTCGGGATAGCGAGGGCCTGACATAACCATCAGCTTAGGCTGAAGTGCCTCACGATCTGAGGGGTTTCGACTTTGTTGACAGATGGATCTTCGTAGACCAGTGGCTTATACGGATTAACAACAAGCGAATCAACATCGTGATCGGATGATGAGGTGAAGAGATCACAACAACAAAGATAAAAAAACTCAAGATGTTGGTCGGCATCCTCATGATTTGATGAATCACAGAGAGAGGTGTGGATGAAAAGCGAATGAACTCATCCTCTGTGTTTCAAGAAAAGAGAGATGAAGGATCAAGTGGATCTTCAATGAATAACTTATCATTTCCATTGTCGAATGATGGACTAGCATCTGGTGAGTCCTTTGAGTGATAAAAAATGGGTTCATCTATGGATGAAGATACACATGCAAAGTCATGGATGCCAGGTTCACTAATGATGTTAGGAAGGAAAAGAAGGGGATCAGATGGACGGGAAACATCCTTCGCCGAGTGTTGATGTTCAAGCTCCCACTCACGCTCTTCATGAATGACAGTGCATGTTGGTTGTGCTATTAACCAACTCCGTCAGTGGGTTGTTCCTCATTCAAACCAAGTGAAGAGTCCGGAATGGATGAACACAAGAGAGAATCATCTAGAGGAACACCTAGGTGTGAATATGGAGGTTGAAATAAAGAATGTATATGAGAAATCGAAGGAATCACAACCAAACCTACGCGAATATTATGTGGAGTGATGTTGGGAGGGTGTGAAAGTTGAACAGGTGTGTGAACATGATCCTCAACATCACAGGGCGATGGTGGAACTATTGAATGAGAGGGAGGCAGACAGTCAGTTTAGATAATACCTTCTCCCACATGAGATTGTGTGGTTCCATCAATGAAGAATGTTGAGTGAGGTTTGACATCAAGCTTCCTTGTGGGATAGGCAGATTTCTTAAGACAGTACTCAAATTGGTCCCAGAGGTAAGCGAACTTCGTCTGGATCTTCGAAGCTTGAAACTGTAAGTCACAAAAGCACCACCAAAAATCAATAATGGATTCATCTGGAGCTCTCTGTTGTTGTAACAGGTTCCGGTCAAGATGGTCTAGATCAAAATGGTAAAACATATCTTCAATAAGATCACAAAAGTGCTCAAATGAGTGCACGGTGTCAACCGATAGGCTAAGCACCCAATGAAATGGAGCTTCAAAAAGTGTGAATGCAAGCAGCATATTAGCCTATTCGTCAGTAAACTCATCTTCCTCATAAATCATGGAAAGGAAGTTATGTAATTTATTAGGCTAGCCAACTTCACCCTCACCATTGTATGTGTGAGTGACAAGATACTGAAAAGATTCCTCGAGATGGAGCCATCTTCACGATTCAAAAAAGACCTCAGGGGAAGAAGAATACAAGATTCCATGAAAGATATGCAAAGGTTTAAAACTGGATGAGAGGACACTGCTTATCATCAGGCCCTCTTTCTAGTGCCAGAAATGTTGACGGTGTTGGACCCGCCAACATGTCAATGGGATTTGCCCGGTACCCATTCGACTCCAGTTGGAATTGCTTCTCGTCTTCACCTTGGTGAGTGTGTTCGCTGTTGGGATGGATCAACCACATTTATCATCATATCTTCTCCATGTTAGCTGTTGGGATGGATCTTTAACTTGTTTGGGCGCAGTTTCATCTATGAGTGCACGTTGCGCCCATTGTTGTTCCTGATCCTGCTGCAACTCATTCGTATGTCTGCACAGTTTGATTTTCTTCCTAAGTTGTTGCTTCAGCACATGCAACTCCTTTGTTACATCTTCTTCCTTCGCGCGATCTTCATGTCACGTCGTC
>APFE031262794.1:0-10392 GCA_000404065.3 Pinus taeda | reverse complement strand
ATTGTGTGGCTCAGGAAAATTCTTGAAGATTTGCAGGTAAAACAAGTACAATCAACTCCACTCATGATTGACAATACCTCTGCAATAAAGTTGGCCAAGAACCCAAAGTTCCCTGATCGAACAAAGCATATCAATACTAAATATCATCTGATTCGACATCATGTTGAGGCCAAAACAATCCATCTCCGTCATTGTTCCACAAATGAGAAAATTGCAGACATCTTCACCAAAGCACTTGGAAAATAAAAGCTTGAATGATTCAGAATGATGCTTGGACTCACCAACATCCCTTCAGATTAAGGGGGGGAATGTTGACACCTAATCTTCATGATTGGGGGAATTTGTGTAAATAAATTAATTAGGAATGTGAACAGTCATCGGGAGATGAACTGAACAATCACTCCTGTTGTATATAACAATAACCTACCTATGGAATAATAGACGAATCAGTTTTACTGCCTTTGGAGAGTTACTACCTGGCCTGACAGATTCTTCCCCTTTGACAGTGGGTGAATCTTCAATTGTAATGGGCACTGTTAAAGATGGCTGGGGTTTTCCTGTTTTTATCATTGTGCTTTTCCTGGCCTTGAAATACATGGAGGCCTGCCTTTTTCTCTTTTCTTTTGGTTTAATTGGTGTGCTCAGGGTAGTGAGGGAAATTGCTGCTTCTCTTTCCAAAGTCTTAGGGGACCCTTCTCTTTGTTTTGCCTCTGCTACCTCTTTTTCTCCTCCTTTTGTCTCTTTTTTAATCTTTTTTAATCTTTGTTTGCTCTGTTTCTTTCTTTTCTGTCTCTTCTATCTTAGTTTCTTCCTCCTCCTTTTCTTGTCCTACTGAGTCATCAGTTGCTTCACCTTCTCCCCCTTTCTTCTCTTCTTCCTCACTGTCAGAAGGACATATATCATAGGTGAGGGCCTTTATGACATCTTTTGCTTTCATGTTTTTGAAGACTTCCCATGCTATAGGGAGTGTGAATGTATGGATGGTTTCTTCCACTAAAATTTTGATTAACCCATGGTGAGCCAGCTGATCTGGACTCCCTGCCTTAAACTTAATGCTGGAGTCTATGAGGGACTACAGGAGGAAATAGGGGATGCTGAGTTTCTGGAGTGCTGGAGTGTCCATGCCATATCTCAGCTCATGAAGGATTCTAAAATGGTAGCCATAGACTATGCTATACCTCCCCTCACAAGATATATATTTGATGATTTGGTAACTAACCTCATCCCAAGGGTAGGGTATGCTTGTCTTTCTAATGCCATTTTTATCTTCTATAGGATGTTCATTATTTTGGAAGAAGTTTTTCTTAGCAGTCTGTCCAATTGGTTTATCATCTTTTCTCCAAGGTAAGCCAAGAGGAAGGGTAGTAACCCTAACAATAAATTCTGGGGTTATTTCCATGGAAAGACCTCTAAAAGTGACAGTGTCATGGGTTCTTGAGTGAGGGACTAAAGAAAGGGAAAATTCCTGAGCAATTTCCTTATCAAACCCTTAGAATTTCTCATATAAGGTCATCCAATTTGCCCTTGTGAATATGGCTACTACTTGGGGATGTTCATGGAGCCTAGTTGAATTAGTGGGCTCCTTCCTCATGAATCCTCCTGTAATTGTGCTTATAACCCTTTTGAACACCAAATGTAGAGATGGAGACAATAATTTTGAAGAAAACAGGAAAACAGAGGAAAACTGTGTTTTTTTTTAAAATAGGCAGAAAATTTTTATGTAATTCCTCTTATTCTATGGACTCAATTCCTCCTTAAAATGATATCATTCCTTACACATATTGATAATCAAGGTGGGTATGCATGGAACCTACCTCCTCAAGCCAGAAATCGAGCAAAAAACACGTGTTTTCTTCTTAAAAACATCTCACTACCCCTCCTATAGAACTGCCTGTAGGTGCTCTTGTAGAACCTATAAGTGCTCCTGTAGACAACGCCGAGAGTAGGAGGATGGGTGAGAGCAATGGAGAATGATGGTTTTGAGGCTGTGGGGTGACAAGGAGCTTGCTGCAGCTAAGTTGACGAGGATAGAATGAAAGAAAAGGTGGTGAGAGTGCTCGAGGAGTAGTACTTATTACCTCTTTTGTATATTTCTGGTGATGGGGGTGAGCTCGCAGAAATGTACGTTGGCCATATTTGGACCGTTGGTCCCCACCTTCCTTGTCATCATGGTTTCTTCCCGCAATCACCTCCCATTATTGCATCGGAGTTTGCATACCCTCCACTACCTGTCCTTGGTATCTTTCTCTCAGTTGACTATGCGCACGTGTGGGTGACATCTTAGGATGAGTGCAGTCAACTAGATGAAGGTGGCCAAGTTAACTGGCCACCTTCTCCTCATTCAACCTCAACCATATCATTTTCTCATGCATATCTTTCAATTACACAAATGCAAACAGAGGAGCGGGTTAGTCACTTACCTGTGAGTCGAATGTATGTGTTGTGAGGTATTTTGGCTCCTTTTACTTCTGCATGCTTGTATTTCCTTTGTTGCATGCTATCTGCTTTCTGATGTGTGGTTGTTTTCCTTGTGCAAGATTCCTCTAGCTGGATCTAAGCTTCAGATGTATCCTTCAATCCTCATGGCTGCACTTCTTTTACTGTTGTAGCTTGATTTTAATGGGATCAGCGACTACAGGAATTTCTACAGGAGCTCTTGTAGCTGCTTCTCCCTTTGAAATTTAAGATTATTTCTGTGCTGGGAGCTGTGAGGATGATGCCAAAGATGCAGATGGAGATGGAGAGATACTAGGTAAGCTGCAGGTGAGATTTGAGGTGCTGCTTCCTCTCTTATTTTTGTTGTTTTTCTTTTTACTAAAAACTGGTTTTCTGTGTTTTTCTGTGACAGGAAGGAAAAAAATGATGATGATGATGTGATGCAAGTGCGTAATGGATGGCAAGGAGGGTTGATAGTTGTAAGAGGGTTTACATGTCCTTTATAAAGCTTCCCTGCCCCTTAAACTACTTTTTGGAACCATTTTTGGCTCTCTGTAACCCCTACAGGAGCCTCATGTAGAACAAAAAGTTTCTGAAAAAAGAGCACAGTGGGGTGGAAGAAAGGTGAGAAATGAGGGAGAAGAGTGTGGAGGAGATGAAATAGGTGCTGGTGTGAGTGTCAAGGCTCTGTGGCATATTCTCTTGCTCCCTGTGGTCCTCCTGCAAACCTGCAATGCACATTAAAATTCAAATTTTTTTTTTTTTTTAAACAACTAGGGCACCTCAAGGAGGTTTTCACCCTAATTGCTTGCCCTGGGCACCTCCAAGGGAGTTTTTCACCCAGGGATCTTATTCTCTTTTTCTTTTCTCTTTTTTATTGTTTTTGGCATCACTAGGCTTCCTCAGAAGAGGTTTTCAACCCAATGATGGGACTCAAGTTCCTCATGGAGGTTTTCACTTGAGTCCTTATTTTTTATTTCCCTTTCCTATTTCTTTAGTGAGTGGGTGAAGTGGAGGCTAAGACATGCTCCACTACCATCACTGTCTTATTTAGATCTTCAATGAACTATCGCTCGGAGAGGGGTTTCTTGTAAATTTTCAACCCATTTCCATTGACAAGCATGGGGATGGCTTCCTCGTCAATGGTTCTAATCAGAACTAAACCATTTTCATTGCATTTTACCATAGTGTAGGGTCACAGCCATCTTGTCATCAACTTGCCTTTGAAGTCTTTATACCTTGAATCATAGAGTAGTGCCCAATATCCCTCTTGGAATTGCTTCTCTTTGATATTTTTTTCATGCCATATCTTCTTCTTAAGCTGAACTACCTCTGTGTGGAGAAGGACCTGCAATCCTTGTTCATCCAATCCATTGAGCTGGAGTAATATTTCCTTCTATGCATGGCTGAGGTCTAGGTCCAACTGAGCTGCCATCCTTAGTGTATTTAATTCAAATTCTATTGACAGCAAAGCCTTCTTCCCATAGACTAGTTCATAGGGTGTGAACCCTATGGTGGTCTTCCATGTTGCGTTGTAGGCCCAGGTGGCCTCAACTAATCTCTCCGCCCAACATTTTCTACTGCTGCTCACTACCTAGGTTAGAATTCCTTCCAAAGCTCTATTAGTGACTTCCTGCCCATTGGCTTGTGGATGGTAAGGGGTGGAAGTCCTGTGCTTGATTTTATGATGTGTGAGCAAGTCTTCAATCAAATTGGAAGTGAACTGACTGCCTTGATCTGTGACCAATTCTCTTGGATACCCGAACTTGTAGAATATGTTTTCTCTCAAAAAATCAACTAATTTTTCCTCTGTTGCTGGTTTGATTGCTTTTGTTTCTGCCCACTTTGTTAGGAAATCGGTGCACACAATGATGTATTGCTTCTATTTTGAAGGAGGGTTGATAAGACCCACAAAGTCCATGCCCCACTTCTCAAATGGCTCAAAGGTCACTTGAGGTTGCATCGGAATCTCATCCTTTGGACTAGGTTTCCCCATCGTTTGACACTGATCACATTGGCTGGCGTATCTCCTCACATTGTGATGAAGAGTGGGCCAATAGTAGCCTTCTTGCAATATTTTGAAGGTAGTTCTTTTTGCTACAAAATGACCTACACAAGGCCCGTCGTGACAGGTCAAGAGAATGTCAAAGACTTCCTCCTCCCGAACACATCTTCTCAAGATCTGATCTGGGCCAAGTTTGAAGAGATTACCCCTAATCCAGGTGAAAGGGGCGCTTTTCCTTAATATCTTGCTCTTCGTTTTTGAGGACAGGTGTGGTGGAAACTGTGCTGAAACCAAGTAGTTTGCTATATCAGAAAACCATGGAGAGAGTACAGAAATAGAAAATAGATGCTCATCTGGCATTTGGTCATCCACTGTTCCTTCTTCACCTGCAGGAAAATTTACTCTAGACAAAAAGTCAGCAACAACATTTTATTTACCAGGCTTATCAATAATGGTCAAATCAAACTTTTGTAATAGAAGCAACCATCTAATAATGCAAGCATTTACATCTGGTTTGTTCATTAAATATCTAATTGCAGTATGATCAATTTTCATTAAGGTTTGATAGCCTGTGATATAATGTCTGAATTTGTTTAAAGAATGCACAACAGCTAGGAGTTCCTTCTCGGTCACTGTGTAGTTTAACTCCACCTTTGACAAATTTTTGCTTATAAAGTATATGGCATAACGTAACTTTTCATCAATTTGTCCTAAGGCTGCTCCTATTGCTTTGTTCGAAGTATTTGTGTGAATGTGAAAGGGTAGAGCCCAGTTTGGGCCTCTGAGAATTGGGGCAGTTACTAACTTTCTCTTCAGGGTATCTAGGGCCTCTTGATAGTTTTTGGACCATATGAACTGAACATCTTTGTCTAAAGTGCCAAACAAAGGAGGGGCTAGCTTACTCAAATATTTAATGAATCTTCTATAATATCCAGGTAAGCCTAGGAAACTTCTGACATCTCTCACCTTTTGAGGAGGTGGGACCCTTTGGATGATGGAAATCTTGTTGGGGTCCACCTGCAGTCCTTGTTGAGATATTGTATGATCTAACACAGTCCCTTCAGTCATAAAAAAATTGCATTTTTCCAGACTAAGGGATAGGTTCATCTCAATACACTTGTCTAGAACTTTTCCTAGGTTAGACAAAGCTTCCTGAATGTTAGAACCATAAGGAGTAAAATCATCCATATATATTTCCACTGAATCATGAACCAGTTCAGAAAATATACTCAATACCACTCTCTGGAAAGTGGCTAGAGCATTGCACAAACCGAAAGGAAGGGCTTGGTATGCAAAGGTACCCCAAGGACAAGTGAAAGTGGTCTTATCTTGGTCTTCCGGGCTGATTTGAATCTGATTGCACCCGCTAAACCCATCTAGGAAGGAGAAAAACTTTTTCCCCGCCAGACCATCTAACACTTGATCTATGAAAGGTAAAGGAAAATGGTCCTTTTTAGTGGCTTTGTTCAATTCCCAATAGTCTACACAGATTCTCCACTTGCCATTTTTATTTGGCACTAGCACCAAAGGAGAGACCCATTCACTCTCAGAGATGGGGTAGATGAATTCTGCATCAAGTAATTTTTGCATTTCTTCCTTAACAATGTCTTTAAGTGCTGGATTCATCCTCCTTTGAGGCTACCTGACTGGTTTGCAATCTTACTTAATGTATATATGATGAGTACATACTGAAGGGTGCACTTCCTCATCTCCTTATAACTCCAGGCGAAGGCATCTAAATGTTTTCTCAATAAGCTGCACAACTCCTTCTCCTGGGAAGTGGATAGGGATGGATTGATTTTCAAGGTTCTTTCTAGGCCAAACTCTATATTCTTAACATGGAGAGAGGTCGGTTCGACCACATAGAGATCAGTTAAGGGGTTTTTTTGGGTTTCTCTCACTATGTCCTATAATGGTAAGATACTGGGGGTGGATTCTGAATCAAATTTTCAATCATATCATCCTCATCTTGCGGTTTTCCCCCCATGGCGGTTTGTAATGCACAAAGTGGTGCAGGATAGACCTCATCCTCATCCTCCTCCAACTAGAGAGGTAGATCATGTTCTAGCAAGGGTTGAGCAGGAGGGTACAGGATTAACTGCTTGGACATATGCCCGTACTTTATGGTCATGTTCCCAGCTTGATAACTGATGTAGGCATCGGCAATAGCCAAACAGGATCTTCTCAAGATGAGAGGATACCCAGTGAGCTTTGCCTTCAGCTGGAGAACTAAGAAATCAACAATGTTCTCCCAGGAATCAATGGATACCATCACATCTTCCACAATCCCTTTAGGGGTCATGGTGAAGCAGTCTGCTAGCTGTAGTACTATCGTGGTCTTCCTCAAGGAGCCCTAGAGGTTAATTTTGAGCATTGGGTCCTTTGTCATCACATTAATGGCAGCTCCCAAATCAATCAAGGTATGTGGGATCATGGTGCCATTGATGTGGACATAAACTACTGGGCTTCCATGGTTTAGATATTTTGGACAGATTACTTGCCCCAACATCAGGTCGGACAGTTGTCCTATGACATTGATGGTTGGGGCATCTCTCTTGCGCCTTCCTGGATTCCTAAAGCACTTCTCTTTGATCAACCTATTGTAGATAGGTGATCTGAAATCACCCCTAGGTGACCTCAGGAAATTAATAAAGGTATTATAGACTCATGTGCTTGTGTGTGTGTCTATGTTATCTTGTGCAACAGATTGATAAGATTGCGAAATACACAGTCACCTGAAACAATAGGAGATCACAGTAAGCAAAACATAAACACAACAAAATTTAATAAGGAGTTCACCTAATCCTCGTGCGCTATGTCTCCTCGTCTAGCCTTCAGTGGTGGCCATTTTATTATGTTTTTTAAAAGAAGAGTCTTACAATAAGGAGCTCAATCTGAGTCTCACTTGATAGAGGATGATCAGTGGGATGGCACCTGGAACTACCAAGTCCTTAGAGTTCACAGACTCCCCTTATCAAATTTTGACCTCAATCAGTCTCTGCCTACTCGATGTTGCCCTTACTCTGATGGTCAGCTTGGCTTCTCTGTTCTCTGCAATTTTTCCTCTCTTTCTGTGTCTCTCGGCCTTCGGCTTCTTCACTGCTTCACTCTGCCTCACTGTCTCTGTCAGCTCGTGGCTTTAAAGCTAGTTCATTCCTTCGACTGTTCAACTTCCTAGCTCTCTGGATCACCTGCCTCTGTCTGTTGGGACTCCTCTGCCTTACATCATCATTGCTACGTAACGCTTTGCAAAGAGGTGGCCACCTGTCTCTTTGTGAACTAAGTGTCAGTTCTTCCTAAACGGTTGTTTTTTCCGTTATTTCCCAGATGCCTGTGAAATGGATCCTTCTGTCGATTCATCGGTCAAATCAGACTTAAAATCTTATGCGTCATAGTTTATTTCTCCCTTGGGTTCGGTCATCCATCGGTTTGAACCTCCACCATTGATTTAGAGCCCCCAGATCCTACAGTCTTTTCTTATATCGCGCGGTTGAGTTGCTTGACCATTAGTCCGCAACGTAAGCAGTTTCTCTCTCTCCCCGCTAGACATGAATCACTCAGTGCATGGAATTACTTGGTCCTCGGCCAAACTCGCTTACCACCCGAAATACCTCCGATATTTCACCAGTTTTGAGCACGGGACCCGCCTTGTCGGTTTTAGTGCTTTCCCACTGTTTTTTGGTTTCCCTTGTGACTGAGCTCTTGGGGCTTTTCCTCTTCGAGGGGTTTTTCCCAGTGATATGGTTAGCGCTTTGCGCGCTAATCGCGTATCAGAAACAACCTCCATTTCTGGATCTGAGCTTCCCAATTGCCATTTTCGCACCATGCGTAGTCTCCATGGTCCAATGGTCAGCGCGCTTTGACCAAAGGTCCTCATTGCTCCGTGTTGGTTGCAAATTGCCATTATTCAGATGTTACTAATGATATCTATAATATTTCTTGAAGTTTGTCATTCATTCTTAACAATCATGGAATTGTTTGAGGATCCAATTCGGATCATGGCCTTCCCACTGAAAAAGCTTTTGGACCACGAAAAGTTGGTTTTCAAGCATCGACTAAGTGAGGATACAGCTTTGTCACCTGTCCAATCTCTATCCATTTTGCATTTCTTGGCTTTGAACCCCCGAGCCCAATTCTGAGGTATTCAACCTCTCCCCTGTGAGTCGTTCTCACCTACCTGTCCAGAACTGTGTCTTCCTGCAATTCATTAAGATATTCAGGTAACAGGTCATCAATAGAAGGAAATTGACTTTGCTCTTCAGGATCTTCAATTAAGGAAAGTTCAAATAGTCTCAAGCTGTCTGCATTGACGACTGAGTAGATGTGCATATAAGCTAGAAAATCAAGGTGAAAAGCATTCTCACCAATTTTCTCAAGGATCCTGAAAGGTCCATACCTTATTGGTTTTAGCTTTTTACCTTCATCTTGCATCTTGTCTTTGCTGATATACAACCAGACTTGATCACCAACTTGGAAACTATGCTCCATTTGATGCTTGTCATGCCTTGCCTTGTATTTGGCCTGGCTCTTTTCCAACAATTCCTGTACTACCTGATGGATTTCTTGGATTTGTTCAATGAACATAGTTGCCTTGTCCACATTGTTGTGTCCCTCAACTGTTGTGTTCTTACCAAAGACAGAATCCAAGGGAGACCTTGGTGTGAAACCAAAACAGGTCTCAAAAAGAGATCTCTGTGTGGAAGAATGTTTGGCTTGATTGTAAGCATGTTGCACATAACACAAATATTCATCCCATAGCTTGGGATGCTTGCTGCAATATCCCCTGAGCAACTGGATCACTGTCTTGTTGACTACTTCTGTCTGGTAGTCGGTTTGTGGATGGAAAGCTATTCTTTTCCTCAGTTTGGTTTCCATCAGTTCCCACAGACCTGACCAGAACTTCCCCACGAATCGGGTGTCTCGATCAGAGATAATGGAAGTGGGTAATCCAAAATGAACCCATACATGCTAAAAGAATAGTTTTGCAGTTTCTTCAGCTATAATTTGTTTATTACAAGGTATCAAAATACACATTTTGCTGAACCTATCCACAACAACATACAGATAATCATGACCTTTCCTAGATTTAGGCAGTCCTGTTACACTGAAATTTGTCACCATGACTATTTGCAGTTAATATGGCTCCATCAATAGTCATATTATCCTCCTTTTCAAGCCTCATACCTCTGCTCTTCATGTCAAACTTCAAAAGAGATAAAGTCACTTAAAAACATGTTTATCTCTGGGTACGCAGGTTTTCTCTACCTTGCCTGCGTGTACGCACTCCAAACACACTGTACCTGCGTACTTGTACGCTCTGTAAGCCAAAGGATGGGTGCGTACCCCTATAAAGGTCAAAAGGCACGAGTTTCATCTTTAAAAAGTTACTTGTGGTCACTTCTAGAGCCTTCTCGAAGAGTGTTTGACGTGTATTGAGCGCCTCCAGATGGTTCATGCACTCCTATGATAGAGGAACTTATCCCATCAAGAGAGGAGCTACCCCATCCAAAAGAGGGAGTATCCCATTGATGTTGGAACTGAATAACTTCCTCTAGAATACTATAAATACAGGCTTTGGGCCAAAGGAGGGGAGGTTGAAAGCTGAACATTCTAAAGGGTAAATGCTGCTGGAATTAGGACTTCCATTGTTGACTTGTGAGGAGAGATCACTATCCTTCCTTGTTGCCATATTGGGAGTGGGTGAGCTTGTCAAAGTAGAGGAAATCTCTTGTTGGACCCTGGGAGGAGCTTGCACAACACCAAGGATCAGGTTGTAATGGTTCCTTTTTTGTTTCCTTAATACAAATAAGTCCATTCTTCTCAATGATTTGTTGTTAATGAATTATTTAATGTACTCCTTGGTCTATATGATGAATATGCTTTGTTTTATGAAATATTCAGGTGTTATGTAATCGTTTGGCTGTTAGTGTATGCAGGTCTTAAAGTGAAGG
>APFE031262776.1:0-52530 GCA_000404065.3 Pinus taeda | reverse complement strand
AAAGAACTTTGACTAGGTTGAATTATACCAGCCTCTAGCATTCTGCAACCATACGTTCAATTTCACTCTTTTGGACATAGGGATATCTGTACGGCCTGATGTTTGGAGGAACACTTCCTGGAATTAGATGAATAGCATGATCATGATCACGCACAGGTGGGAGACCTTTGGGAGTCTCAATACCTTGGAATGATTGTCCAAGACTATTTGGAGATCTGGAGAAATAGATGATTCCGATGTGGAAACATCTAGCGAACATAATTGTGCAATTACACCTCTTTCTTCCTTTTTTAGAACTTTTATAACCATTAGAGCTAATTATCTTTCTTGGTTTCCCTGCAATACCCCTTAATTCAACTTCCTTTCCTTCCATAGAAAATTTGATGAAAAGTTCTTGAAAATTAAAAGCTATTGTACCAAGGATTGTAGCCATTGGACTCCTAGTACAACATCAACACCTCCCATTGGAATGGAAAGCATTGGGCTAGTCAATACATATTCTCCCATGGATAGCTTGATATTATGGCACTTTCCAGAGCAATTATTGTTCCTCCATTTGCAACCATCACTTGACACTCTGGTGTTGGATATAGGAAGCAATTCAATTCTTTTGCTACCTTACAATGAATAAATTTGTGGGTACTTCCTGAATCAATCAACACTATTACCTTTTTCTTCTTGATTTGTCCTTCTATCTTGATGGTTTGAGGAGTGGTAATTCCCGCCAATGCATTACAAAATATGGTTGGATTCATTTCTTCTTTATCTAGGCTTTGTTCCTAGAGTATATCCTCTTCTTTTGACCTTTCTTTCTCTTTTTCTTCTTCCTCTTCACAAAATATGTAGAATAATTTCTTCTTAGCACACTTATGACCTTTAGTGTATTCGCTATCACAACTGTAACAAAGCCCTTTTGCTCTTTTTTCTTCCAATTGTTGTGGTGTAAACCTTATAAGTTGTGGAAGACTAGGGACAACAACACTCCCATCTTTAGAGTTGTGAGTGGTATGCTTCCTGGTTGCCATAATTTTGCTTTCCATTTTTCTGGCTAACCTGAATGCCTTCTCTAATGAATCAGGTTCCCAGAGGCGAACATCATGTTGGATATTATCCTTTAAAGTCCCTATGAACACATCAATCCTATGCTCCTCTAGAATATTTTTTATGCTTATGTTCAATTTTTGGAACTCCTCAATGTGCTCCATTATTGAACCCTTTTGTTTGAGACTTATCAATTGTCTAAAAAAAGTGTTGCCTTTTGTATCCTCATAATGTGCTTTCAATTCTTCCGTAAAAATTGCCCACATGATGATTTGTTTACGAGAGCAAAGCCATTGATACCATACAAATTGATTTGGTTCCAAATATAAAGTTGCAATGTGTACCTTTTGTGTGTTTTGCACATTATTGAGATCAAAGAATTGCTCCATTTGTAATATCCATGTTGCGGGATCCTTGCCATCAAACTTCCTCATATCGATTTTTGGAATATGGTGGGTCCTCAATCCAACATTAGAGTCTATGGAATCATGATTAACATTTCTTTTGTTCTCATCATGAGTTTCCTTTACTACCCTTTCACCCTTAGTGACCCTTTCTTGTAGCAACTTATTCATATTTATCTTCAATTCGTCCATGTCTGTTTTCAAATCTATCTTCAAATCATCCATCCTGGCTTCCACGTCATTCATCTTAGCTTCCACGTCATTCATCTTAGCTTCTACACCTTTCTTTAAACAATCCATCTTAGATTCTGTTCCTTTTTGTGCAAGTGACACTTGTTGTACTTGGTCTCGTAATTTTGATATATCATGTTGCATTTCTTCCTCTTCTTCATGAGTCATGCTCGAGCTTTCATGTCGCCTACTAGGTGTTTCCATTTTCTTTCTTCGGGGCATCAATTACTGATAATAATGCTTCACTATGCCCTTTGAATTCCTTCAAAATAAATTTTCAAACCAAGCTTAAGCAAACATTTTAAAAAATATACACACCATTTTTTACTTTGTAGGAGCTCGATATTGCCTTTGATGTATATCTGTCATTTCGGATCATCGAGTTCTAAAATTGTGACCTATGGTAGCCCTCTATGTCCTCTTTCCAATGCCACCAGTCGGACCCCAATTGGATTCTCCAATGAAGAGTTATGCCAAATCTCCCACAGTGACCTGATTATAGACTAATTCAGTAGAGCGAACTTGTACGACATTCCATGAGTCACTGTTTCGACCTCTAGTTCTGAAAAATATATAGGAGACACTACAGGCCCTCCTCTTTCTACACCCTTTGACGAAATGTTAATCCAATGCTCAGAGAAAAAGTTATGACAAGTTTCCCTAGGTCACTTGTTTGGAATGTAATTCAAGGGTCTGCAAAAAGACCAACTTCCTCAGATCATATCTCCGCAATTATAGCACAAAATGCTCTGAAATGTGGACCCAAGCTTTAGAGTGATGTATTCTCAAATGGGTTTGTTTTTCAACTTTTGAAACGTCGCAGAAAAAAAGTTATAGCGAAAATGCCACGATGACCTGTTTGGAGCAGTGAAACCCTAGAATCCAAAGCTTTGATACCAAATGTTATGGAACCAGCTCAAGAAAAGATAGAATAGATAGATAAACACCTTAGAATTCAGCCTCTTTGAGGGGGAAACCTCCTTTACATTACATAAATGAACAATTCTTGGATGATACAAATGAAAAGACCTCCTTTCTATATATTGGAATCTAAGGGGTCATAACATAATCAGAGCCTACATAACAATAATAATGTAAGGGCACAATAATAACAATAGTGGGATTCTATGGGGCACAATAGTAACAATATGGGCACAATAGGGGCACAAAAATATTAATAAGGGGTACAACTACAATAGTAATGGGGTAATCACTAATATTATGGGGACCCAACACACTCTCTATAGGGAGTGAAATGAAAGGATGCACCTAAGTCAATCAACCATGCCTCACGATTTACATGTGTACTTGAAGAAGACAAGTAAACATCCCTACCTTCATCAGAGGTGGCTTTTTCCTATGTAGATAGAGCATCATGAGATCCATTTCCTTTGTTAGGAGCTTTAGATTTACAGTCCCTTTTGTAGTGCCCTTCCTTTTTGCATTTTTAGCACACCTTTATAGGTTTTCCTGGAGATTTAGATCTCCCTCTAGATTTAGATCTCCCACTTGATGACTTATTTTTGTTTTTGTTCTAGCTCTGTCCATGTACAGACAAGGCATCACCATTTTGTCTCTCCATATTTTTCTATCTCATCTCCTATGTCAGCAATGATGAGACTATTTCATCAAACTGTAAGGCAGCTGCATTTCTGGATATTGAAATAACCAGACTACTCGATGAATCTGTTAGAGAACACAACAAATTGATGCACTTATCTTCATCTGAAATTTGAATATCAACAGATAATAACTAACTTACCAGAGTATTAAATGTATTCATATGCTCTGTCACCGAGAATCCATCTTTCATCCTCATGTTATACAACTTTTTTCGTAGGAATATTTTATTCAGCAGAGACTTAGATTGGTACAAAGTCAATAACTTGTCCCACAAAGCCTTCATTGTAGCTTCTCCTGATAAATTTAGCAATACTGAATCTGAGACACACAATCATGTTGTGCTCTTTGCCTTTCGATCCAACTTCTTCCATTTTTCATCGGACACTTCCATTGGTTTAGTACTCAGATATACCACAATCCACTAATCTTTATCCACCAATAGATCCTCCATTCTTGAGTTTCCACATCTCAAAACTATGACCATTAAATTTCACGATCTCTATATTTCCACTGCTCACCATATTCTTTCACCACCAAAATCGATCCCGTAGATCTCCCACTAAACAGGGTCTACCATAGGCCTGAGCGAAACCCCTCAGTAACAAAGGCATCCCCTTGAAGCCAAAACAACTCTGATACCAAATTTAGGTTCTAACCCTATACAGAAATTACCTGCATACAAATTCTAGGAACATAAAATAAACAATAGCGAGAGCATAACACATAGAACAAATATACACAGAGATTTTCCCTTGGATCCCAAAACCGGGACTACAAGATTGATTTTTCATTGTGTTCCTTTCAATGTTACAATACATATATACATGTTGAAGCATCGAATACCATGGACCTAAAACCATCGCACCGAAAACCATGTGCAAAAACCATGCACAAAACCATAGGTAGGTTAACCCCACCTAATATAGGGTCCAAAAAACATTTCCACGGGGTGCTGCCCCAGACCCCATATAGGGGGACTAGCCACCCCCCTCAACCCCCCTGTGACACCCCCCACTATGCAATCAACACAACGAAGGGGGGGCTCTGGCCCCCCATCTGACCCCCTAGTTAACTAGGATAGCTAGTCATGGAAAGAATATAACACAACCCAACAATCATTGCATGTCCTCATGCAAAAATTTAAAATTGATATCCTTTCTCTGTCATTGCACACCTTCAAAAATGTCAGCCAAAACATCCACATTTGTTTTCCTTACATTCTTCTTAGCAACTGCCCTCCTAGGCTTCTTCATCAGAATTATATTTCAAACTTATGACCTTCCTCTTGAGAGACTCATTATTTTCCTTTAACTTGTTATTCTTGTCATACCACAAAGCAAGATGTAAGAGAATGTTATAATTTTGAGTCCTTTGTATTTGATTATGCACTTTCAATGTTTCATGTTCATGTTTTAAGTGTCTGTTTAATGTCTCCAATTCAAATATTTCTTGTTTGAGAGTATTCACAATTGGAGGTTCTTGTGGACTATCAGATAGAATTCCTTAAATTAAGGATGAAATGGCCTTTTCTGTACCTTTCTTTGCCAAGGACTCTATCTAGTCATATTTCTCTTCTTGAACTGGGTCAAGTTCAAGTGTTTTTCTCACTTTATTAGCAATTGGTGATGAAACTGGTGATAAACTTGGTGATAAAACTAGTCATGGAACTATCGGTGATCGAATCCTCAGTTCTTCATATTCCTCCAAATTGACAAACTCTACAGATTTTCGAGATAATTATTTTGTTGATTTTTTTAGTCTGGCACTTCTCCTAACAATAGATGAAGTTTTAGTAAGAGATGTTTCCTTCTTTCTATGTTGGCTTCCTTCATTTCCTCTAGTTCCTTTTTGGGTGTATTTTCTTCTTTTTCACTAGCTTTCTTTCTTCTAACACCTTTATTCTTTATGCTTTCTAAAAAAATTACAAGGGGAATTCCATCTCCTGAATGCTACTCTAGTTGTAGAAGTTAGTTATCAGTGGGGTTTTTAGACATTTTTCTGTTGCTTCTCTTTACCTTAATGGTACTAGGTTCTTCTTTCTCCATTTCGTTAAAATGATTTCTGATTAGAAAGCTCTCCCAGTTATCTCCTAAATTCTGAAGATGGACTTCAGTAAGAATTTTCAATGGACTGTATTTTTCTTTGAGTATTACTAGACATCTTCTTCAAGCTATTAAGTAGAAAATATGGTAAATTGCTTTCATTTACTTCAAGAAAATGCATCATTAAATAGATATGGTAGAAAAGCATGCTACCAAATCTACCCTCACAAGTAATGAACTTCTGAATAACTAAGACTAAATTCCTTCATTTACTTTGGAGATATGTGTTTGGAATATCCTTTTAAAAATAATATTATCCATACCTGGGTTCTTTAGAAATGTCTTCCATTCATTCCCTTCAATTCCCCTGTTTTTGAACCACCTCTTGCCAACCCTTAGTAGTCTAGTTACCTCAGCCATGAAGGATTTTATCACCACTATTTTGATGTCCCCAATTTCTGCTTCAGTTCCATCAAAGGCTCAGGCAAAAGACAGTTACCTCTCTGTCATGGCCATCAAAGTTTTCTATAAAATCCAACCACTCCACTAGTTGTAGCATCTGCTTGACTTGTAGGTACCCTTCCATAAAATTCTTTCCGTTCAACTCTATTCTAACAATGACTCCCATGTTGATGAAGTTTTACTCGACAATTGTTACTTTGACAAGTTTTTGGATTGATATCAATTTCAGAAATATGAGTATGGACGAGAGTGAAATGGTAAATGGCAATGAGTAAAGCTTCTTTTGAGAAAATAGAGTATGAATGGATATGAGTGAGTGGAATTATAAATGAAACAAGGTTTCAAAAATGAAGTGTTTGCATAATGATGAATGACAAATGGGCTTTTCCGACTAACTTCATTTGATATGACATGATATTTATTACTTAGTTCAATGTTAGAACAATAATAATTATCTTGAATGGCGGTACAGTGTCTATATTATTTCATAATCTAATGCTCTTACCTTTATTATTAAATGCAATATTTACATACCTTCAAGTTTTTTATTCTAATACTTGATTGTTCTTTCTGAATTGTCCTCGAGTGCTTTCATTTGTAGGCTTGGTCATTCGCTTGAGCTAAAATCTTTGACCATCCCAGTTAGTGACTCCTATCAATATCAGCTACAAAATTGTCTCAAAGCTATACATTCTCAACAATTTTGTAGCTACTTATTCTAAAAAAAAAGGAGGGATATCAAGAAAATGGGGATTATAATAGGATTGAAATAGAAAATTAAGGTTCCAAAAATTCTTGGTTTTCATCCTAGATTTTCTATATAAACATGCCAATAAAGTTGGTTTTCATGTTTATACAATTTTATTTTTATTTTTATTATTTTTCATTTTTCATTTTCTTTATTTTTATTTGATATATATATATATATATATAGATATAGATATTGATTGGAGAACAAAAATCTTTACAAATCAATTTGGAGAGGAATGAAAATTCTTCCTAATCATATTCAAATCAATATTGTCTTACAAGTTTTTAACAAATTCTTCCTTTCTTAATGGGTTGTGACAATTTCTCAATTAGTGAACATTTCAATCTTTCTTCATCAATGGTTCTAATCCTGACTGCACCATTATCAAAGACAATTTCAATATCATAATTCCCAAGCAAATGAGTTTGAAAGTTTCCTTGAAAATCTTTAAACTATGAGCAAAAAAGTAATGCCCAATCTCCTGGATGAAATTTTTCGTCCTTTATGTAATTGTCATGCCACCGGGACCTTTGCTATTGAACTATGTTGGTTATTTGAATAGAATCATGTCTTATCTCATCTAGTTCATTCAGCTGCTCCATTCTTTGTTTCTGTGGTTCAAATAGATCAAGACCCAATTTGATTGTTGCCTTGAAGGTATTTACTTGAAACTCAATAGGAAACATGACTTCCTTCCCATAAACAAGTTCATAGGGATTATTCCCTATAGTGCTTCTCCATGTGGTACGGTATGCCCATAAAGATTCTAGAATATTTTATGCCCAGTCTCTTCTATGCAAATGCATAGTCTTCATAAGAATTGCTTCAATTACTCTATTGGTGGATTCCACGTATCCATTTTCATGTGGATGATAAGGAGTGGACTTCTAATGTTTGATTTTATATTCCTCCATTATTTTTTCCAGCCTCTTGGATGTAAATTGAGTACCTTGATCTGTCATAATTTCCATTGGGACACCAAAGCGAGTAAAAATATCCTTGAAAATAAATGAAACTACAACATTTCTAGTAGAAAAAGAAAGTGTTTTAGCTTATACCCATTTTGTAACATAATCAGTGCAGAAAAGAATGTGCCTTCTTTTGTCTAGATGGTGGATTAATTGGACCAACAAAATCCATAGCCCATTTCCCAAAAGGTTCAATGAGTACCTAAGGTTGCAGAGGTATTTCATCTGAAGGAACATGTTTCCCAATTCTTTGACAACTATCACATCTCTTTACATATTTTTTGGCATCCTTGAAAAGGGAAGGTGAATAATATCCTAAGAGAAGTTATTTTATCAGTGAAGTGTCCTCAACATGTTTCATCATGGCAAGAATTTAATATCTGTAGTACTTCATCTTCTTTGACAAATCTTTCAATAATCATATTTGGTGTTGTTTTGTACACTTCTCCATTTATCCACGAGTAAGATGAACTAATTTGAATTACCTTTCTTTTCTCTTGTGGAGACAAATATTGTGGCAACATTATTGTATCCAAATAATTAGTAATATTTGCAAACCAAGGAGATTTAATAGATATCGGAAAAAGATATTCATCAGGAAAATTATCTTCTACCTCTACATGCATCATTATTATCATTTTTAATCCTAGATAGAAATTCAACAATTGTATTTTGTTTCCAATTCGATCCAAAATAGTAATATGGAACTCTTGTAACAACAATAACCATCTTGTAATTCTACCATTAGTAATTGGTTTCTTCATCAAGTACCTAATTGCAGAATGATCTGTGTACAAAGGTTTTATAATGAGTGATGTAATGTATGAATTTATTAATGGCATCAACAACAACTAAAAAATAATTTTCTGTTACATTGTAATTTAACTCTAGAGGAGTCAAATTTTTACTGGTATACTAAATGGCATAAGGAGTTAAATATTTTTGTCCAAATACAACTCCTAATGTTGTATGTGAAGCATCGGTTGAAATGTGAAAAGGTAATTTCCAATTTGTCCCTCTTAGAATTGGTGCTTCAGAAATATTTTCTTTCAATGTTTCAAAATATTTTTGGCAATTGAAATTCCAATTGAATTCACAATCTTTTGTGAGCAATTTAAAAACTGGAGAAGAATTTTTTTTTAAGTTTTCTATGAATTCTCACTAGTAACTAGTAAAACCAGGAAAACTTTTAACAACTCGTTCACAAGTTGGAGTTGATCATTTAGAACTAATTTCTACTTTAGATGAGTCCACTCTAATTCCATTTCCTAAAATATGGTGACCTAAAATAATCCCCTCAATAAACATCATAAAACATTTTTCATGGCTTAATGATAGATTTTCTTCCTTACATCTAATGACAACTTTTTCCAAATTTTTAAAATATTCTTCAAAAGAATCTCCATAAACTGTAAAATCATCCATGTAAACTTCCACACAATCATGAATTAGATAGGGAAAAAAAATCCTAAAACTAACCTTTGGAATGTTGCAGGTGCATTACACAACCCAAAATGAAATACTCGGTAGGCATAGGTTCCCCATGGATAGGTAAAAATGGTTTTATATAGATCTTCTGTAGCTTCCTGGATCTAGTTATATCCACTAAAACCATCTAGAAATGAGAAATATTCTTTTCCTCCCAATGTTTCTAAAACTTGATCTATGAAAGGAAGTGGAAAATGATCTTTTAAGGTATATTTATTCAATTACTTATAGTCAATGAATACTCTCCATTTTCCATTCTTTTTAGAAATAATTACCAATGGTGAAACCCACTGGCTATCTGATATTGGATAAATGAGATTTACATTTAACAATTTTAGTAATTCATCTTCAAAAATTTCTCTCAAATTTGGATTCATTCTTCTTTGAGGTTGTCTGATTGGTTTAACATTTTCTTGAATGTAAATATGATGTATACAAGTATTAGGATCAATTCCTTTCATGTCAATGTATTCATATCCATAAGAAGAGGAATGTTCTTGTAACATTTTTATTAAGTCATTCTTTTGAAATTCTTCTATATTATTATTGATATTCAAGGCTTTTCTGGGAAGATTTCTATTGTAGAATTTCCAAATTTTTGCATAGAATGTAAGTATAATTGACGAGATGATAAATATTCAATATTGCATTGTTCTTGAAAACTTTGATTAGATTCATGATATGAGGACGACAGATTATTTTCCATTAAATTCAAAATCAGATCTTCTTCATCTATTTGTGATGTAACAATGACTGGTCATATATCAATATCATCATATATCCATTCATCACTTTCTACTTCTATTGTTGTTTTTGTAGGAGGATATAATGTGAATTTATTTGTTGAACTTCCATAAAAAATAAACATATCACCAGATCTACAACTTATAAAAGCATCAGTTGTAAATAACCATGGTCTTCTTAGAATCAATGAATGTGCTCCTAATTTACTCATCGGTGTTAGTATCATAAAATCAATAGGATAATCGCAAGAAGCTAAGGATAAAAATATGTCTTCTAATACACCATCAGGTTTAATAATAGATATCTCTACTAATTGCAACAATATAGGTGTATATTGAAGATTAGGAAGTTTCATTTGATTCATAGTTTGTTTACTCATGATGTTTATATATTCTCCTAAATCAATCAATGTATTTGGTATTTCAATACCACTGATGTGTTTTTTTACAATGGGACTTCCTGGATCAAGATATTTTTGAATTATTATTTTACCCATCATGATATCTACAATTTTTCCAACTAATTGAATTCTTTGATTTATTTCTCTTTCTTCCTCGCCTTTTAATAGTCAATTCCCTAATTTCCTTTGCAAATATTGGCATTTATTTAATGGCTTGCAACAAAGACATTTTTATGCAAGAATTCTTCATTTTATCTAACATATCATAATCAGGAAATAAAATATGTTTTTCTACCCATTAATCAATTTTTAATCTCTCAGGAAAAAAGGTGTTGTTTGGATAGATATTGGATGTTGTTCTATGATAGGAGTTGAGTTTATTGAAATATCATTAGAATGTACACAAGGGTTTTGGTTTTGACATTTTTCTTCTTGACTAAGAGACTCCTCTTTTTCAGAGAGATTCTCATTTTTGGATTCTTGAATAACAATTGATGGGGACTTCTTTTCCAATACTCTACCAAATATAAGTTGGACATTGTTTAGATCTAGTGGAGTTTTCATGTAGCTTTGGAAATTATGTCCTTCCATATTGTAAACAGGTTGTGAATTTTTATTATTATTTGGATTTGGAAGTGGTTGAGAAGGAAATTGATTTTGTCTTTGAGGAAATGGTAATGAAACTTATGGATTCAAATTCTGAGGTTGAGTTGGTTGAACATGTTGAGGAAAATATTGTGGTGGAAAAACAAGGTAAATTTGTTTATATTGAGGATGTTGAGGATATTTTCCATAAGGATTTTTCCATCCTTGTGCCCACGGTTGAGGCCAATATTTCCAAGCCATCGGTGCAGTCCAATTTTTTTGTGATGGTTGTGCAAATGCCTGAGTGTTAAATCCCTTAGTCATATTTGGTTGTGAACTTTGCCATGGTATCTTAACAATAAAATAAAGAGGATCTACTTGACTTGGTGTTATTTCCTCTTGATAAACAACTTTAAGACCTTGTATTGAAGGACATTCTTTTGTATCATGATTTCCTACACATATAACAGAGGTTTTTACACTTTTTAAGTCAAGAGGGTATTCTCTTAGAGCATGTTTCTTTCTATATTTGGGACAAAATATTGACAATGCAACATTTTCAACATTTTTCTTGTTTTGCACTTTAAAGGTATATATTTGTTCACTAAGACTTCCCAAAATGTTTGTTTTAAAATGTTAGGTCCCTATAATACTAGTGATTCCCCCATTACTATTGTCATTGTAGCCCTTATTTTTACTGATTTGCCCCTATTGTTCCCATTCTATTACTATTGTGCCCCATAGAAGCCCACTATTGTTATTTTTGTGCCCTTATATTATTATTGTTATGTCGGCTTTGATTATATTGTGACCCCTTATATATAGAAAGGAGGTTTTGTCATTTATATCATCAAAGAATTGTTCATTAGTGTAATGTAAAAGAGGTTTCCCCATTGAAAAGGTTGAATTCTAAGTCGTTTATCTATATTTTCTATCTTTTTGTGAGTTTGTTTCATAACATTTGGTATGAGAGCTTTGGATTCTAGGGTTTTGCTGCTCCTAAACCAGTCATCGTGGAATTTTCGCTATAAATTTGTTTTTTGTCATGTTTCAGAAGCTAATAATAAAAACACATTTAAGGAAGTCATGATGATGATCAGGTCCAAATTTTAGATCTTGCCTCACTGTATCCTCAGAGATATGATATAAGGAATTTAGGGTTTTTGCAAGTTCCCGATTTACACCCCAAATAGGTGACCTTGGGAAAATTGTCGTAACTTTCTCTATGAGTATCAGAATCGAATTTCGTAAGAAGTTACAGAAAGAAGATATAATTTAGTTTTATGTTCATCATTTTCATGTCCGAAGGTTCAAACAATGACACGTGGCAAGTCGTACAATTTTTCTCTACTAAAAGAATGTATCATTAGGCCATCTTGGCAGATTGGGCATAACGCTTTCTTGGAGAATCCAATTTAGATTAGACTTGTGGCGTTGAACAGAGGACTCAGAGGGCTACCACAGTGTATAATTTCATACCTTTTTGTGAGTTGGTTTCATAACATAAAATTTTCAAACAAATTTCCTAATTCAGCCCCACTTGCAATCGCAACTATAGATTTATTAATCCTAGACATGAGAAAATCTCTTTGATTTTTCCTAGTTCTTGCCTTACCTCTTGAAATGTGTATCATAAATCACAAATTTCTCCAAATTGTAACTGAGAAAGATCTCCCTTACCCATCAAATTGAGAAGGCCAATCCACTTATCTCTGATGGATTTTAATAAGAGAGCTTTCAAAGTTTCTTCATTTAGTTCATGCCTTTTATCCCTTTTAACATTATAAGAAAATCTTTCAATGAAATCTTCAAGATTTTCATCTTCTTTCTGCATCATTTTAAAGACTTCATCCTTAAGATTATGGGGCATACAATAATCCTTATATTTCTATAAGAATGTAGTTTTCATTTCTTCCCATGTTCTTATAGAATATACTCCTAAGCCCATGAACCATTTTAATGTTGCATCCTTAATAGTTGCTAGAAACAATTTCAACTTTTGAGTGTCAATAAAGTAATCATAAGATCTACACAAAACTTCAAACTCAAAGAGAAATATTTCAGGATCGTCACTTCTTATTCAATGAAAATTTGGAAAAATGGAGGGTGAGATGTTTTACATTGAACACATATTTCATTAAATTTGGAAGTATTCAGTGGATCTAGAATATGTAACTTTAACTAGATTAATTTTTTTCAAAATGGGGAATTAGAAATTCACTTAGTTCACTAATTTTAATGTAGATATTCATCATTTTTTGTGAAAAAATTACCATGATAAATTTTATTAAACAAATTCATATAAACTCGCAAAAGAAATTCTTTCACTTCTTAATCTTGGATTCCTTACATTATCTATTTTAATATTTTTATGGTTTGTATTAAAATATAAGTTTGTTAAAGCTATTTTATGAAAAGAATGATGTGTATTTTACTATTATTAACCCATTTAATTATAATCCGATATAGTAAATATCATGTACGTGTTAAGTTACAATTATTACTAAGACAATGTTGGCACAGTTTAAACGTCTATCACCTTTGCAACACTAGTAATATCGTTGAAGATTTAAAAAATCTCATAGATCATCGAGTTTATTCTCATATTGGATTTAAATTTCGAAATATTTGTGACACTACCAACCTTCTTTATTTTTTAACTAAACATAATTATGATGAGCTTGAAACACTTCTTTTAGTGCTTTTTAAGCATAATAATAAAATTCGAAATAATTTTGGGTAATATCTTGTTGCCTTATTATATACCATATTTGGTCTTAGTGGATGATAATCATCGTTATCACCATCATCATTTCATATTATTGTAGGAAATTTGCACCATTTTAGAGTTGAGGAGAAAATATTTTTTTAGGATCAAATTAAATGTTGAATGCGAGTAGTAGCATAATTTATTTTTATTTATTATTCGTACTTTTATGTTAAAAACTAAGTTGATTGAGGCTTACTTAATGAATAATAGATTAATATGCAAGACATATATTAAGTATAAAGTTATTTAATGACAAATGGTCATAGTAATGTGTCCAATATATACCGTCATAGATCCATCTTAAGTGCGGATGTAGGGATCAAACTTCTTCACGTGCAAACATTTTTAGAGTGCAAAACAATGTGATTTTTCTTCACGTTCAAACTATTTTGAATGCTAATAGACTGATATTATATAGCCAAACTGTATTTTTTAATGCTAATATATACTATATATATAAGATCATATATATATATAATATATATTATATATATATATATATATATGAAGTTGATATTGACATAAATTAGTTAACATAGATCTTCAAATAGTTTATTTGAATCTATAGGTGGAATATTTTTGAAAAGTATAAGATTTTAAACATCTAATTCACACATTTTTTTACTTTTAATTACTTTACAACATATTCATTTTTTTATTTTTCTATTTAAAACATAATTTTTATTTTAAAGGGGCACAGATGGACAAACAAACTTACACATCCCCGCATACTCGGCTGTAGAACAATTACTAATCGTTTTAATGATCAAAATCAATCATGAATTAGAATAGTAACAAAGTAGTGCAATTTGATAATTTTCAAATACAAGAGGAAAGAGAGAAACTTGACTAAACTATTTATTACAAATGTTTAGTTTTTATTCGTGTAGTGTTTAAAGATATTATATTGAAAAGAACATATTAACATTAATCTAAAACTTAGATTCCTTACATTATTTCTATTATCATTAATATTAATATTAATATTTATGTATTAAATTTGACTCATGAATAATAGATTTTGTAAAAAAAATCTTGCGTATAAAGTTATTTAACAATATATTAATATTTTTTTTCTTACTATTATTGACCATTTTGAATTGACACTAACTACTTTTCCTATGTTGAGTACAAATTTATTATACTAGTACAATGTTGGCACCACTTCCAAATCTATAAGAGGAAATATTTTATAATTCTAGTTGTGTTGTTCAATGATCAAAATAATTTTTTTATAAATTAGAGTGCAACAAAATAGAAAATTTGATTTATTTCAATTATAATAAAGAATGTTAAGGAAAACTCACTTCAAACATTATTACAGGTGTCTAGCATTTATTCATTAAGTGTTTAAATGGTTTATATTAAATAGAATACTAATTAGGTACTCCACTATTGTTTTAATAGAACAAGTTTAGAATATGTTTTCAAGTGCATTATTGAATATGATTATGCATATTTGATATGGTGAAAAGTCATGTTGGTCAAATAAAGCTTTGAAAACTTAAATACCTTATAGCACTGTCATGTAATTTGTATCAACACATGATTAAATTGAAATATTAAATAATATAAAATTCCAAAAATAATATGAAGAGAATAATTTATATACAACAAATATTGAAAAGTGTATTTGAGTGTATATTAATAGATCCTTCAAAAAAAATTACATTCATGAACCATATAAACTTAATCTCAAGATATTCGCTCAAGTAGATCAAGAATGGCTTCTACACCATATTTATTTATCTTGGTCTTCTTGCAATGTTTTTTCTTTGGAATCCATGCCCACATTATGGTATTAATTGGAATAGAGCCAAGTTTTGTGTCATTGGGATTTGGTACCCAATATTGCTCTAAAAAATTTCCATTATATTTCCCTAACATGGGTTTCCACGAAACAACCTTTACATGAAGATTCTCACTTTCATTATCCGTTACGATATATTAGAAGGATTTTTCCATCCAAATCATCTTTCGTTCATCCTCATTTCCTTATCTAACTAGAAACATCTTTCCTTTATCAACATCAATCATAATATTGAATGTTGGCTTTGGCTTGTTGCATTTGGGTCCAACATATACTCGTTCATATATCACGTTATCAAAATCTCCATCCATAATACTTGATATTACTTGGAGTGTATTACGATCAACATCAACAATGTGCCTTGTCTTGGGCTAGAAATTCTCGGAAAATGAATCACTTCCATTTATTATTCTATGATCATTATAGATTCCATCTAATGTATCAAGAACTCTTTCCCAATACACTACTTTATTTTTCCATTCCTTTGTAACAATTGGTGAATCCTCATTTCCAATAGTGTCTTTCCACATTTTTATGTATGATGTTATCCCTTCCTTTAGTTCTTTTAAATAGACATCATTTTGTTTGGAAGCTAAGAAATATGGCTTCTCTATGGGAATTATAGTTTGACCTTCATCATCTATATTCCATAACTCAAGTGGTTCTGACCACTTAATATCTCTAATTAATTCTTTGTACCTTAGTATTGGAACATCATTGAGTACAAGAAATTGGAAGTATTGGATATTAAGATGTCCAGCCAGTGTATTTTTCCCTCCTTGATGTATCCATTAAGGAAACTTTTGAAGTAATATACCTTGCCAATAAGTGTAGGTGGAAACACTCGATTTTCTTCAATTATGCAATATGTATCTGTCATTTCAAATAAAGAATAAATATCTTTACTTTTTAGGTTGGAAGACATTCTTCCGTAGGTTCCATTTATGTCTTCATGGGTGTTCCCCACACGCAAGAACCCAACTGCAATAGTGATGAAGACAATAAGTGTAGTTAAAAGTGATAGAAACAGGAAAAGATATTGATTTTTATTATCACTTGTTGCATTTTCCAATTATAACAAAAAATGTGGAGGAAGAGGTTTAAAATCAACATTTTGACTTTTTGATCTTCCATTAGATATAAAATCATCCTTGTACACTTGACATTTTGAGTAAATAAAGGTGTCAAGTAATGCATTTGTAAGTGGGCTTCTTTAACTTCCACTTTCATAAAGTAGATCACCATACATATCCATTTGTGGGTCTTTAAGGTCCCTTAAACACTTTACAAGGGATGTAATAGTAAATTGTGATCCCATATGTACAAATGGTAGGGAGAAATGGCCAAAACCTCATGTCTTATGCCCATGTGTAAGCATACCTATCAATGACAAACCTAAATTTCTTCCTACAATAGATTTTGATTTGATATGTAGCCTTGGGATTGAAGTCTTTGTTTTGTCCATTTTATCATGCATAATGCTCAAATTCTCCTTTGGAAATCACTCTGACATAATTCTATGGGCATAGTAGTAATATCTTCCACACATAACAATCTTGCTATGTTTGTTCAGCCTACCTCGTGCCTTTCTTCCAACTATTTTGTAGTTGTTGACTTCATTTGTGCTTTCAACACAATACATTCACTGCATTTAATGAAGTTGGTGTTCTTTGAAAATGCCACATCTCGAAACTTAGTATTCTAGATCTTTCTCATTGTTGACTATGATATTGATGGGTAGTTGAGATTGTGAAGAGCCTCATTAATCTCTTTTAACAAAGAATTTTGTGTGTAAATCGAAGGAAGAAATCTTAAAGGAGAAGATGTTCCATCTTCTTCAACTTAATGTGTTTGGTTTGGTGAAAAGTCTGAATTATCCATTACAATTTTGTGCAATTTGTGTGAGCTCGTGCTTTGCATGTGTTGGTGTTACCATGAATAGCTTTAATATGTCCATGTTGGAAATATTGTTGGCAGTTATAGAATGTGCTTTGAGGAATCTTATGTATCTTATACCATGCTTTCTTACAAATAATATTCCCATTAAATCTCATGTCCTTTACATTTCTAGCAATAGATGGCAGGCCATGGCCCTTTGACATGACTGTGTTTGACATGAGTGAATTCAAGACAAATTCCCTAATACCATTTTTATTTCTTTTTCATACCCCTTCTATCACCTGCAATGGCCTTCCTATCCACATGTTGAAGACAATATTTTCTACAACATACATTTGTTGCCAAAAGTCGAATTTCTTTCTCTTCATCTACTTTTGTTTGACATTTTGCAAATTTTTTTGTATCCATAAATCATTTAATCCTTTTATACGACTTTGTCACATGCATATCAATTGAGTTTCTATATTTTTCATTACAAAGATACACATCCCATTTGTTTAAGGGATTTGTGTCCTCTATAACATCCCATATCACCATTTTCTTGGGTGGCTCCTTGAACTTTTCCTTGACCCTTAATATCACACCTTTTTTGTCCACCAACTTATTTATTGGCCATATAACCAAACAATGTATAGAATTATCCTCAATTCTAAATATCCCACAATTTCCATCTACCTCTTCCAAAAAAACACCAAATTCCATTTCACCTAGTGTTTTACCCTCAACAATGTCATCCTCATGGACATTAACTAGAATTCCTTTGGAAATGCACATGCTTGTTCCCATGCATTCATTTGTAAGAGAAACCTTTTTAAATATGAATCTAACCCTATCTTGGGAAGATTTATGTCATGATCATGACAGTGAGGCTCCAAATCTGATTTTGGCCAAACCTCATAAGATTCCAATGCACCCCCTAGTGTATGCTCAAATACTGTTGGATGTGGTAGACGAGCATCATCTTTTAACACCTTATCAATTTTAACCACTATGAATCCTTTCCTTACCATATTTCCATGCACTTTATGCCCAATATCTGCATTGAATATGGAGCCCTCGCCCACCTTCACTCCATGCTGTAGAAGATCTTCCTTATCTCCAATAGAAAATGTAGAAGAAACATTTTCACCTACAAACAAATGTAAATAAGGTTAGTATTTACTCAAGAAAACACCTATTATACTATCAATAATATTTAACACATACTTCAATATTTTGATTTACATATGTTGTGCCTAAAATCTATGATCTTCCATGGATGTATGTCCTCTTCATTAACATCCTCATCAATCAAATGTGGTTGAGTGACATCAATTATCAAAATTGTAACATAACCTGCATTAACCCTTTCTCTGATATAATAAGTTCTAGACTCTATAGATTTGACCCTTCCTAGCCCAATGACTTGATCATTAATAAGGAAATAAACATAGTCCCCTTTTGGCAAAATTATATTTTCCATTGTAGCTTGTATAAATTCTATAACAACAACTAAATTGTAATTTGTAATTAACAGGTTGAACCATGTAAAGTGTGACTTTATTTTTTCACAAAAGCACACAACTTACGAAAAAGTAATATAGATGCAATAATTTAAATAATATGGTAGTAATATTGTATGTAATGAAACATTATTTCCCACCATTTAGTGCCTATTACTAAAAATTACTTTACATACAAATTACTCAAAAAATATATATGAAGAACAAGAAATTAGAGATGTAGACAGTATCATAGAATGACAAATATCAACTCATATCAAACCACCAACCTCTTATTTAAGTTTGGAAATGACACTTGTAGTTTTGATGCATGTGTATGAATAATGATCATAAGAAATTTGTAGAAGTTAAAGAACCAAAACATGGTCCTTTGGAAAATATGAGAAATTCCAAGATCAATGCTACATAAGATGTCTAAAATCCCCATGAGAAGGACAAATTATATTTATATTTCACTTAGTGAGGATGTTTGATGTTTGAACTTGATAATCGAAAGCCAAACTAGAGGTTCTCTTCCAAATAAAACTTTTGCTACTGTAAATACTAGATAATTTTCATTTTTATTCTAAAAGCAAATAAATAGCATTAGAAGAAAAATATAGTATACCTCAATAATAAATTTATTCATAAAATTCAAAATTATACAAAGATCGCATTATTCTCCATGGATCAAATAATTATGATTGGATTATTATGTTTGTGCGAAAAGGAAAGCTATACAATTATCTTTCCTTCCAAAGCAAGCACAAATGTAGTGCCAACAACAACATATATTTATATACACTTCTTTTGCACTATCATTGATATTCATAAATTGTTCCAAATTCAATAAAAGGGCACATCAAAAGCTATAATTCTAACCATTGTGATTATTGATACAATGTCACTCCTAGAGCATTGGTTGCATAAGTGTAATGGTGTTTAGAAGAAAGTTAGTAATTACTAGGTATCCTTGTTGCATGATCACAAATGCATTGCCAATAACAATATCATAGCACTAACCTTTGTGAGGGTGAAATCTTGATAGTTTTCCTTTTTGCACAAGAACAAAGAAATCTAGTGCATTCTATAATTCATTCTAACACAAATACAAGCACATTTCCAACAATAATGTTGCATTGTGAACAAAATTTAATGCATGAAAGATTTACTTGTATCACAAATACAAACAAATTTTCAACAATAACATTTCAAGATGAAGGAAATCTAACACATTCTATCCTTCCTTCTAGAAAAATTAGAAACATATTTCTAATAACAACATTGCATTATGAAGGAAATATAATGTGTGTTAGCTTTCCTTCTATCACAAGTAGAAGCCCATTTCCAACAATAACATTGCACCTCAAATGAAAGCTAACAATCAATATCATTCCTTCTACTACAAACATAAGCATATTGCTAGAAGCAACATTACATGGTCAAATAAATCTAGCACATGCTAGATTTCCTTCTAGCACAAACACAAGCACATTGCCAATAACAATATTCTAGGGCAAACAAAATCCACCACATGCTAAATTTCCTTGTAACATAAATAGAAGTCTATTACTCTCAAAAAAATTGCCAAAACTAAAATTGCAGGGTGGAAGATATCTATCATACGCTTTATTTACTTCTAGCACAAACACAAACACATTGGCAACCCTAACATTGTAAGGGGGGGGAAATCCAATGCATGATAGAATTCATTATAGCACAAACACAATTACATTTCCAACAATATTGCATTGAAAAAAAAATACAGCAGGTTATATTTCATTCTAGCACAAATACAAGCATGTTGCCAATGACAATATTACATTGCAAAAAAAATCTATTGCATACCAGATTTTATTCTACTACAAACACAAGCACATTTCTAACATCAATATTTAATTGCAAAACCCCTGATCGAGTTGTGACAGAGAAGAGGAGGTGGCCCAATGGCGATGGGAAGTGGAGATGTCAAGGACCATCCACTCGAGCGCAAGGACAGAGAACACATCAAGATGTGGAGGAAGAGGACAACAAAAAGGGCAGGTGGAAGGACAACAAAGGGAGGGAGAAAGCTCCGAAAGAAGGCAGGCGGGGTTACGAAGGGAAGGCAAAGAGGAAGGCATGGGAGCCATCGAAAGAGTGGGCGAAGAGATGCCAACAAGTGGCAGTAATGTAGAGAAGAACCCATGGTAGGAGCAGCTGGAGGCACAAGGGAGTTAATGAGGGTAAGAGCTGGAAGGGACAGAGGGCCATCATTCTGAGGAGTAGGAATAAGGAAAGGTTGGCGAGAAAATTAGGAGGACAGGTCGTAGGTGTGATGAAAGGTAGTAGGGATAGCAAGGTAAAACAAAAGGTAAGAGAGAAAGAAGATAGTTGCATGCAGAAAGAGAGAGTGAGAGTAAGAGCAGAGAAAGACGGTGGACGCAGGACGAGGATGCAGGCCGTTGGATGCAACTCTGTCAACTCAGGTCGATAGTATGTATTCTTCCATTTCCTTAACATCATAATTATAGTAATGCCAAATTTAGTGGTACTAGGGAAAGAGACCTGGGAAAGTCTAGACTCAGAAAGAGTCGAAAGCAGGGTCTCCTAGAACACTATCTGAGTCAGGAATGAGGATGAAAGGGACGGAGAAGCAAAAGATAAAGAAACGCCCCTAAGGAAACAACAAAGAGGGAAGGAGGGCGACTGAGGAGAGAAGAGAGAACCTGAGCGCTTGTCCTACCATTTTTAGGAATCAACACGCCCCATATTTAATGGTTACCTTAATGGATAGTGTTGATCTCTAATGGAATCAGAGTGCAGTCTTCACGAATGTTGTTGCCAATGCAATTCTTAAAAGATAAATTACTATATGGCACAGTATTGTGACTTTATTATAAGTGGCCATAGAATTTCAACAAGCCCTTCAACAACTTCGTAGTATCCAGGGGCGTGGGGCCCATGTTCCTCTATATTTCTCAGCACTTACCCTTCTTTGACATGGGAATGGGTAGAATTGGAAATGAGAATTTATGAGTATGTATGGGCGTCAATCTCTATAAATTTATGTTAACTTTTCTGGTTTAGCATTATTGATATTACAAAGAAGATTTTTTCAAAGCAACACGGTCCTATAAAATCTCTACATAATAAAGCATTATTTCTGCAAACCATACTATTATATAAAAATCAACAATTTTGTAAATGACATCTTAGTTTACAAAAGGGTGAAATTCCCCAATTTTAGGTTTTATAAGAAAATTTAGGCACCTTTCATCCACTTTTTACACTGTGAATTTGTATTTATAGCAAGAAAATAGTTCTCGTTGAGCCATATCCATGATTGTGCCTTCCTGATTGTGATTGTGCAAGTTTCAGCTTTCATTAATGTGCCATGCTTTCACCAATTCCCCCATGCTGACCCACATCAGCCATTTTCGGAAGCACCTAGTGACTGATGTTGTTAGAGCATTCTATTATCTTGAGCGCTTGTCCTACCATTTTTAGGAATCAACACACCCAATATTTAATGGTTACCTTAATGGATAGTGTTGATCTCTCATGGAATCAGAGTGCAGTCTTCATGAATGTTGTTGCTAATGCAATTCTTAAAAGATAAATTACTATATGCACAATATTGTGACTCTATTATAAGTGGCCATAGAACTGGGAACTTAAGCAGGGACAGGTACGAAATTCGAATTAATTACATCCTTTAAATAAAAAATCACTACTATAACTCCATATAGAACTTGGTCCTTTTGCATAAACATGTCTATTTGAAGTTAAAAATCTAAATAGGATAGTCCTCTAGCATAATCATGTCTATTTTAAGTTAAAAATTAAAATAGGATGACCAAGCAGTGATAAGTTTAATTTCTAATGCATTTTCTTCAAAAATTAAAACAAGATGTTAAAACAGTAATAAAATTGATTTCTAATGCATTTTAAGCTCTATTCATCTATTTATTTTTTAATTGAAACATTGTAGTTTGTACTTTTTCATCAAAATGTTGTCAAACCGGATTTACCTTTCACAAAACTTCCAAATATATCTTAGGAATGAGTTTTCTGAAATCATTTATATCTTTAGTGAGGCTTCTACTCTCTTAAACTAAACAATTTATGTGATGAGAACCTCCATGTACCTTTCACAAAACTTCCAAATTCATATTAGGAAAGAGTCTCCTGAAATCATATATTTCTTTAGTGAGGCTTCGACTCTTAAACTAAACAAATTTCCAGTCAAAACCTCCCTGTAAGCTGGAGATCTTCCTACACACCATTGACAGGTAGAGAAATTTTACTGAAAAAAAGGTTTAAACTAGCACAACCTCAACTGAGTGAAAAATGTTTAAACTATCACAACCTCAACTGAGCAATGTTGCTGATAGGGGTGATAAGAACCGAATGCTCAAGATTGTGGGAGAGAACGTACTAGCTTTCTCACTTGCTAATAGCTATTCTCTCTCGCAAGCCTAAGAAATCCAGTAAGTTCTCTCTCATAGGCCTACACACCAATGGGTTCTCTTGTTTTTAACACCGTATGTTCTTACCATGCCTATCAATGTTCCTGTAATGAAAATTCCATGTTCTTTTCATGTTTATTAACATTCCAGTTCATTTTAAATTTCACACACCCAGACATATTTTTGCTAATTCCAAAATTTTAATTTCTGGTAACTTCGAAGCACCAAAGCTCACGTGTTGACTTTTGTGCTTCTTGCGCTGAATGAACAAGCTCGCTTAAAGGTAGTAGCTAAAGTAGCACAAGTAACACTAGATGAATTTAAGCAAGATTCTAGCTTCATTTCCAAACAATATGCTTATAAGGTATAAATCCTGTGTTGGTGAACTCAAGAATGTTTTTAATTTCTGAATCAGTTTTGTATATAAATTTTCATAACTGTAAAGAATAATATATAATGTAGAATACCTATTATGGCGATGAACAACTTAATTTCTTATGGAACTGGGCAAATCGATAAAAAATTTGGTGTCTTCTTGCCACATGATATTAGCTGAATTCTATTTATGGCGATCATAATTTTATTTATTTATAATCTAATTTTTTTGAATCATGTGATAGATATTGTGATAGATATTACTGCATTTCTTTTGCAATATTTGGTGTCATTGCTTGTTCTTCCAATATGTATAAATCATTCTGCTAATATTTTGATTCGTTACTGTGAGTATGGATAAATCATTCTGCTAATATTTTGATTCGTTACTGTGTGAATAAATCATTTTGCTAATATTGATTCCATAGAGAGAGATACAACAAGCCTACTAACCTCCTCAAGCTTCTCAATAGAGACAGCCCAGCGTGGGATCCAACCTTTGATTGCTTCGCCAGCGACAACGATAAACCAGGTCGGCCATCCTGCAGTAACTCTCACCTTCGATGTTCTTGGGAGAATTCCCAAGCCTGGGATTAGAATTGGCATTCAGAGAAAATATTCCCTGTGGCTACAGAGGATGAGAACAAAAAGGATAGTGTTGCTTATGCTAATAGTGCAGTTGCTTTTCAGCGTTGTCCCACAAAAATGAGATTGGGTCGGCACCATTGTTTTTTTCCCTCTCAATTTAGTCCTATAATCCCCCATGTGTCTGTTCTCAGCCTCAATGCCATGGTCCATGACTGCAGGGGCTACCAACAGCCGAGACGCCATATAAGAAGATCAACTATTGGAGGATGCCCCCTTCGAGATCTCTACATAAGATGTGGCTCTTGTAAAGGGTTCATTGCAAATGCACTCTATAAGAATAATTACAAAACCTACTCCAGAAGCCCTCCTCTGCCAACCTGAAAACCCCAAAAAAATCCTCGAAGCAAAGAATTTAAACCCCAAAATGACGTTGCATCCAAGGTATGCCTTTCCCGTATTTTCTCTTTTATGAACAAGTCTTCAGCTTGGATCTGTCAAAAAAGTAATAAAGGTCGCACACAAAAATACCCCAACCAGTTCATATTCACATCATTTTGTGCAGAGAAAAGAACAAGCCGCATTGCATCAAGACCTCCTCTTCCTCCTCTAGTATTCTTCTTAAACACGCATCATGGTTTCAAACCCTGTGATGTGAAACCAAGCTAGTTGCTTGGAACCCAGAGATACAAATGCACTTAACGACACAGTTTTTCTTCTATTTTCTCTGAACCAGCACGTCTCGGGTTCGAATCCCAGACGCAGAGTACTTCACTAAAATATGGACTTGCACACTCACTAGGTGCAACGCTAAACCGATCTGAACAGCCAGCAATCTAATTCCATAAAATGCATGTTAACTTCGACAACCCTGATTTGGGGAGACCATACCCACCATTGGGTGCAAGTTTAAATTACTGAAAATCTATCTATCTCTCCCATGGATCCAAGGAGGTCATGGATGCCATAGGGTGCAGGTCTGAATCCTTCAAAAATCCATTTTTGGCTGTGCGAATACATAAGAGCTGTGCAACTAAAATGACATGTCTTTTTATCGCTCATTATTTCTTAATTTTAGAAAATTAATTTTCTAATTTTGTTTTTTGTTTTTTTATTATTATTTATGGTTTCTTTTCTTGTTTTGCTTTCTTCTTTTTTTCTTTTGCTTTTACTATTTCTTGTTTTTTTATTTTTTATTATCATAGTCATTATTTGGAAATTAATTTTCTAATTTAGTTTATTTATAGGCATAATATATATATTTCATTGTGATGATTGATCTAAGATGAGATTTTTTGGTTTTTTTTTATATCATGGTCATTATTTCTTAATTTTATAAATTTAATTTTCTAATTTATTTTCTGATTTAGTTTACTCATAGGCATAATATATGTATTTCATTGTGATGATTGATATAAGATAAGGTTTTTTTGGTTTTTTATCATAGTTATTATTTCTTAATTTTATAAACTTAAATTTTTAATTTAGTTTACTTATAGGTAAAATATATGTATTTTATTGTGATGATCGATATAAGATAAGATAATATTATTATATTTATGTCCAATTAATGACCATAAAGTAGGTCAAATGGATTTTTGAGTACAATGATGTCCATACAAAGTGGGAGAACCAAATGGTCTCCCTAAAAAAAAGATACAATGCATGAAATAAATCAACATCTAGTTGTAGCGGAGAAGATCCAGGAGCTAATAAGTCTCAAGATTAGATCCATTTCTCCTAACATCTAAGGTTGAATGAAGAGCACTAAAGAAACTCAACAAAGTCTATTGGGTTGATGAAGAGTCAATGGAAAGTGCAGATTGTCCACTAAATCGTCGCCTGGGGGGTTCACACACTGCTGAGGTATGGAGGACTTAGTTCGTCTCCTAGGGATGGATCTAAGAAGGATTTTCCGTTGAGATCTCATGTGGCAGGGTGAGATCCCACAGATCCTCACTGATCTAGTGTCTAGATACATACTGGTATCAATCAATTTCTTCGTGCCTGTGTCTGAAGGTAGTACCCTGATAAATGTCGTGATCCTCTGTGTGGGGTCTGGTCTAATGGGAGGCTGAAAAATATGCACTTGGAACATGAGAGCCTCTTAAATATATAGGGCCAAACATCTTTGATCTGGATAGAATCTCTAATAGAACAATGAAACCTTCCTCTAATCTTATAGTAGACAGGGCATTCAAGAATGAAATGCACATCGGTCTCCACTTCCTGTAAATGACATACCTGGGAGATTTTGTCTAGGCTATCCACCTGGTGGTCCATCTCTACCTGAAGTTTGTGACAACCTACTCTGAACTAGCCTAGAGGAATGCGAATATCATGCATTCAATGGTGAAATTTATACTGGGGTCGAACAATGATCCTGTCTCTCAACTCCAAGAAGTGCTTAGCATAGAAAGCCATCTTTGGGTGCAACCCTCTTGGTTGATTGACCTAGGTGACCTAGACGAACTATCTATAGATGTCCTCCTTGTTGAACTTGTTTAGCTCATGTCTAGTAGGTAAAAGGTGACCAGGAGTATCTAAGGAATATTAGAAAGGAGGGAGACGATCCAACTGAATTCCCACTAACTCTAAAAGATTTGAATATCCTATAAATCAACATCTAGCTCAGCCTCAGGGAGTAGAATGGGCAATTCTCAGAAGAGAAATATGCCAAGTAAGGATATCGGTTCCCACTCTTTATCGAGTATGCAAAGCCCTAGACACAACGCAAGAATGAAACCAATCTAAATATCGTCTCAAGATGAAAGAGCCGAGCTCCAAACTCTGCAAGGATGATGTGTTGCAGTAGTGTCAGTTTGCTTCTAATGGTGTGGCAGAGAAGAAGAATATGGACTCTGAGATGAAGCCCAATCTAACTGAAGTAAAGATGATCCCCAAAACTCTAAGCCCTATAGAACAATGGGATAGATCAATGTGTCCATGAGGATCATCTTGGACAAGATGTCCTGGAAGTGATGTCAAAAGCTTTGTCCCTTGAGAAGGGCTAATGATCCATATCCTTTGCTGATATGAGGCTAAAGCATTGGTTGCAAACTGAAGTGGGGCCCAGAGAATTGCACCCCCAAGTAAGTATATGTGCTAGTGATCTCAATCTCTCCCCTTTGAATAAGAATTGAAGGTCTAAGGTTTTCTTCACCACATTGAAGATCATAACAAAGGAGACGATGATAAGAAGCTTTGATGTCAGAGTGGAAGGATGGAGAGTGAGTTAAAGCATATTGAAGTTCTCGATGTAGAGTCTTGCATTCATCATTGTACCACTTGTTCGTGGGGCAAGATCCAACTTTAGGGGAGATGGAAATAGAACAAGGGGAGTGGGGGAAGGATTTGAGTGTTGCTTCCAAAATGGCAGATGAAAGACAGGTGTATTTAGTAGAAGCAAAATCAAGCAAGGAGAATTGGGTCTCTAATGGGATCATCTTGCATATAGTAGAGCAGAAGATGTTAGGGTCTCCTTCGTCAAATCATAAGGTAGTTCAGGGTGGGCCCCAAGGGGAGGGATCAGGTGGAAGGGGAGGGTCAAACTAGAGAGAGACGGAAATAAGTGCATGATCGGAAAGGCGGGTGGTGGAGACTGAGAAATGGCAAATAAAAGGGAGAAAGTTATGTCTAGTGAGGACATAATCAAGTACACTCGCACCCCCACCATACGGCCGACATGTGAAAAAGCGAGAGTCTTGGAAATAGGGGAGGCCATTTAGAATCAAAACTCCTGGGATTCCCCCAACTAAAATAAATGTTTACCATAAAATGTAGTGGGCCCCAAAGCATCATCTGACCTTCGGTGACGCCCTACTGAATCTGGATCTATCCCTTGGGTGCAAAACACATCCTCTGATTCATCGTGAAGAGCGATCTAGAGATCTCTAGTACGAGCATTGAAGTAACCTAGGAGGATGACTTCCCCAAAAACAAAGTACTTAGTGATGTTAGTATACAAGTCTATAAAGGGATCCCCAAGTGATGTTGAAGTTACCCTTCGAAAGACATAAAACAAAGAGAAAAAGACCAAAGGAAAAGGCCCATCACAAATCGCAATTAGAGCTTCTAGTAACAACAAAGCAGGGTAGCGAGATCAACAATTAGCAATCGTCGATATCGTAAATAGCATGTCAGAGGTCGCAATAGTCAAGAAGTATCGGTGAGGGTAAGATCAATGATCAGTCGATCACCGATATCACAAATCGGCTATCAACGGGTCCAAGGTAGAGCAAATATTGCATATCGGTAGTCGAAGGCTTGTGGGACATAGTGTATTGGAAGCTCACAATGTAGAGTGCCAATATCACATATCAACGATCACCTGAACAAAAAGGTGCACACAAACACATGGTCATGAAGTCGTAGACATTGATAACACAAAAATCACTGAAATTTGGGCCCTTAGTGTTAAATTGTCTCGAAGGCCGAAAATATTTTTCAAAGGAAATTGACACAAAAACAGGGACAATGAGCCTTCTTCTCTCTCCTCCATGGGACCACGTTGCAAAATACCATTGGTCCTCATATATGGCATGGCAGCTGACGTGATCATGACATGGTAGTATGGAGGCAATGTGATAGTTTGAAAATGACGTGGCAGTATGGAGGACACATGGCACACAGATTTGGCATTTTCATGGGTCCTATGGGGTAACTTCTTAGTGACATGTGTCACCACTCACAAGGTGACACATGGTAGCAATGATGTCACCCATCTCAAATCAACGATCGATGATTGCACAAGTCAAGGCCCCCCTCCATCGAAGATCCTTCTGAGTTGCAATTGCGATATGGGAAGGACCCTATCGGATGCAATATTTTATGAGTTATACCTTATGAGGATTCTGCGTTCGGAAAATCGACCAACGTTATGAGAAGAGGTAAAGATGTCCTTCCTCTTGTATTGCCATTGTAATATCCTGGGTGAGCCCATTCCCGCAGATCGACAATCGTAGGTGTCAAGGGGAGATAACAAAGGTTGTGTCATAAAATGTCGATTGTTGATCTCTGATTTAAAGCTCGCTCCCTAGGTCTCAGCCCTTGGTACTATTATGCAGAAATACAAAAGGGGATTAAGTCAGAGGGGGCCTAAAGTGACCGATATTCACTATTCTGTGATGCCTCTTAGCATAAATGTCTCGATGTGGCGATGCCCCGATAGCATGGTACAAAGCTTTAAAGGTAGACGAGTCGACAGCTAAGGAAATGAATAAAGGTACGGGGCAGTGGGAAATCCATATGGGTCGGTCCTGTAGAAGCCCCTGCAACACGAAACCAAGGACTACGAGGGGCAAAGGGATGGATTCGACTACTTCACTGCTCGTCTCTTGTGAGTAAATGAATGTATTGAAGCTCAAGAAGACTTAATGGCTTGGCATGGGGTTGCACTCCAATACTTAGCAAAGTACTACTAGGACATGCCCTATTTCCACTCCATGACAAGCATTCACAGTTGACTCACTCCCAACTCAGGAGAATGCGCTACTCAAGCAGTTAAGGCAAAAGCAACAGGGACCAGATGAGTAGCTAAAAGGATGCATGATGACAAAGACGTGGCTTGACCAGAGGTTTTCGCGGGAACAATAGAAGGACCTCTTCTTCCATCATCATCTAGTTTCTTATTATTTCTATAATTCCTTATTTCCAAGAGGGACCAAATCCTGATTGTAATCATTTTGGGAAACATAGCCCTACATTCACCGAGACAACTAGTCTAGCAGATAGCTCAAGCTCTAGCTAAGATACTTTTGTAACTGTACAAGGAAGCTCTCTCTAATATGATAGAGAAGGAGACAAACTTGGAAATTATTCTTGGAGACGATGCCACCTATCCCATGAAGGGAGTAGGAAATGTTACCCTTCAATTGAATCAAGGTAACACGATTCATTTACAAGAAGTTCTATATGTACCTGATCTCAAGAAGAACCTTGTGCCCATTTTGACAATGGAAGACAAAGGATACAAGGTGGCATTCATCGATGGAAAGGTATGCATTTGGAAAATGAATTTTAAAGATGTTTTTACTCTTGGGTTCCAGGTTTACACTTCGCATCAAGTTGGAGGAAGTCCATTGGGAGCCATGTCTTGCGACACTTCTCTACAATCTGAACTATGGCACCAGAGGTTTGCTCTTCTTCATTATAAGGCTCTACCCAATGTGAGACAGATGGTGACAAGTATTCCCGAGTTCAAAGTAGAGAATGAAGGATGCTTGACATAAATCTAGATGAGGTTTTAGCACTCAAATTTTCATTCCAACTGCATCACATGTCCGATGAAAGTGTGTCTACAAAGAACCCACGTGACCGAATTCTTAGGATGGTGAAGTCTCTCAACCATAAAGAACAAGAGATTAACACTAAAACTACACCTTTCTTGTCCATAGTAGTAGAACAACAGATTAACACTAATACTACACCTTTCTTGTTCTAGTTCATGGAAGCATTAAATTGTTACTCATCAGTGTTTGAGTCTCTAGATGCTACACTTAAAAGGAATATCATAGATCGTATGAATATTGAAAAATAATGCCTTGCCCGAGACATAGCGAACATAATTTCTTGTAAGGGGGAAGAAAGTATTGAGAGGTATGAAGCCGCATGAAAACGGGGAGCTAGAATGACTATGGCAGGGTTTAGTATGCATCCTCTTAGTGCTAATGTTAAGGATAGTTAAATCTTTGCTCCATCAATAATACTGCAATAGCTAAATGACTAAGGAAGAAGGAACTATGTATTATGGATGGTTGGACATCTGCTTGGAATTGAGAAGCAAGGACTGTAAGAAGGTTCTTATACAATAATTTCATACAATTTGTCAATACCATTGCAGAAACTGCATATGAATTTCATGTGTGTTAGGGAAGAATTCAGAAATTTTCTTCCTTATGAAGGTAGAGAGAAAAATGCTAAGGCTTGCTAAAATCAGTGATATGCCTGTCTGCACAGTGGGAAACATGATAGAGACAGTTACTATTTAACTTTCAGGAATTTATGCTTGACTAGCTAAAAATTATTGGATTTTTTTCTCATGGTCTTGAGTACAGAGTCTCATAATCAACTAGATGAAAAATCAAGTCTATCTTTCAAATATTTGAAGCAAGACTGTATCACTAATATTACAGCATTAAAATAAATAATTTCAGTTTATAGAAAGGTAGCACATTCGCAACATACTTGAATTTTTGGGATGCTTCAAACAATCTTGTCTGATATGTGATATTGGTGCTCTGCATTGTGAGTTTTAGATACACTATGTCCCATGGGCCTTCGACTACCAATATGCGATATTTGCTCTGCCTTGGACCCGCCGATAGCCGATTTGAAATATTGGTGATCGACTGATCGTTGATCTTACCCTCACTGATACTTCTTAACTACTGCGAGCTCCGACATGTGATTTGCGATATCGATGATCATTGATCATTGATCTCGCTGCCCTCCTTTGTTGTTGCTAGAAGCTCTGATTGCGATTTGTGATGGGCCTTTTCCTTTCGTCTTTTTCTCTTTGTTTTATGTCTTTCAAAGGGTAACTTCAACATCACTCGGGGATCCCTTTATAGAATTTTATACAGACATCACTAAGTACTTTATTTTTGGGGAAGTCATCCTCCTAGGTTACTTCAATGCTCGTACTAGAGATCTCCAGATCCCTCTTCGCGACGAATGAGAGGATGTGTTTTGCACCCAAGGGATAGATCGAGATTCAGTAGGGCTTCGCCGAAGGTTAGATGATGCTTTGGGGCCCACTAAATTTTATGGTAAGCATCTATTGTAGTTGGGGGAATCCCAGGAGTGTTGATTCTAAATGGCCTCCCCTATTTCCAAGACTCTCGCTTTTTCACATGTCGGCCATATGGTGGGGCTGCGAGTGTACTTGATTATGTCCTCACTAGACATAACTTTCTCCCTTTTATTCAACATTTCTCGGTCTCCTCCACCCCCCTTGACGATCATGCACATCTTTCTGTCTCTCTCTGGATTGACCCTCCCCTTCCACCTGATCCATCCCCTTGGGGCCCACCCTGAACTACCTTATGATTTGATGAAGGATACCCTGACATCTTCTCCTCTACTATATGCAAGATGCTCCCATTAGAGACCCAATTCTCCTTTCTTGATTTTACTTCTACTAAATACACCTGTCTTTCATTTGCCATTTGGGAAGAAACACTAAAATCCTTCCCCCACTCCACTTGTTCTATTTCCATCTCCCCTAAAGTTGGATCTTGCCCCATGAACAAGTCGTACGATGATGAATGCAAGACTCTACGTCATGAAATTCGATATGCTTTAACTCACTCTCCACCCTTCTACTCTAATGTCAAAGCTTCTTATCACTGTCTCCTTTGTTATGATCTTCAATGTGGTGAAGAAAACCTTAGACCTTCAATTCCTATTCAAAGGGGAGAGATTGAGATCACTAGCATGTATACTTACTTGGGGGTGCAACTCTCTAGTCCCCACTTTAGTTTGCAACCAATGCTTCAGCCTCATATCAACAAAGGATATGGGTCCTTAGCCCTTCTCGAGAGACAGAGCTTTCGACATCACTTCTAGGATATCTCGTCCAAGATGATCCTCATGCACACATTGATCTGTCCCATTGTCCTATAGGGCTTATAAATTTGGGGATTTTCTTTACTTCAGTTAGATTTGGCTTCATCTCAGAGAGTCCCAATTCTTCTTCTTTGCCACATCATTAGAAGCAAACTAGCACTACTGCAACACATCATCCTTGCAGTGTTTGGAGCTCAGCCCTTTCAGCTCGAGAAGATCTTTAGATTGGTTTCATTCTTGCGTTGTGTCCAAGGCTTTGCATACTTGATAAAGAGTAGGGATCGATATCCTTACTTGGAATATTTCTCTTCTGAGAATTGCCCATTCTACTCCCTGAGGCTAAGCTAGATGTTGGTTTACAGGATATTCAAATCTTTTAGAGTTAGTGGGAATTCAATTGGATCATCTCCCTCCTTTCTAATATTCATTAGGTGCTCCTGGTCACCTTTTACCTACTAGACATGAGCTAAACAAGATCATCAAGGAGAACATCTATAGGTAGTTCGTCTAGGTCACCTGGGTCAATCCTCCGAGAGGGTTGCACCCAAAGATGGCCTTCTACGCTAAGCACTTCTTGGAGTTGAGTGACGGGATCATTGTTCGACCCCAGCATACATTTCACAACTGAATGCATGATATTCACATTCCTCTAGGCTAGTTCAGAGTAGGTTGTCATAGACTTCAGGTAGCAATGGACTACCGGGTGGGCAGTCCAAACAAAATCTCCCAGGTATGTCATTTACAGGAAGTGGAGACCGATGTGCACTTCATTCTTGAATACCCTGTCTACTACCAGATTAGAGGAAGGTTTCATTATTTTATTAGAGATTCTATTTAGATCAACAATGTTTGGCCCTATATATCCAAGAGGATCTCATGTTCCAAGAACATATTTTTCAGCCTCCCATGAGACCAGACCCCACATAGAGGATCACGACATTTATCAGGGTAATACTTTTAGACAGGGGCACGAAGAAATTGATTGATACCAGTACGTATCTAGACACTAGATCAGTGAGGATCCATGGGACCTCACCCTGCCACATGAGATCTCAGTGGAAAATCCTTCTTAGATCCATCCCTGGGATACGGACTAAGTCCTCCATACATCAGCAGCTAGTGAACCCCCCAGGCGATGGTTTAGTGGACAGTTTGCACTTTCCACTGACTCTTCATCAACCCAATAGAATTTGTTGAGTTTATTTAGTGATCTTCATTCAACCTCAGATGTTAGGAGAGATGGATCTAGTCTTGAGACTTATTAGCTCATGGATCTTCTCCGCTACAGCCAAATGTTGATTTATTTCATGCATTGTATCTTTTTTTTTAGGGAGACCATTTGGTTCTCCCGCTTTGTATGGACATCACTGTACTCAACAATCCATTTGACCTACTTTATGGTCATTAATTGGACATAAATATAATAATCTTATCTTATCTAATATCAATCATCATAATAAAATACATATACTCTACCTATAAGTAAACTAAATTAAAAATTTAAGTTTAGAAAATTAAGAAATAATAACTATGATAAAAAACCAAAAAAATCTTATCTTATATCAATTATCACAATGAAATATATATATTATGCCTATGAGTAACTAAATTAGAAAATAAATTAGAAAATTAAATTTATAAAATTATGACCATGATTAAAAAAAAAAAAAAAACCAAAAAATCTCATCTGAGATCACTCATCACAATGCAATATATATATATTATACCTATGAATAAATTAAATTAGAAAATTAATTTTCAAATAATGACTATGATAAAAAACAAAACAAGAAATAGTAAAAACAAAAGAAAAAAGAAAAAAAAAAACAAGAAAAGAAACCATAAATAATAATAAAAAAACAAAAAACAAAAAATATTGGAAAATTAATTTTCTAAAATTAAGAAATAATGACCGATAAAAAGAGATGTCATTTTAGTTGCACAGCTCTTTTGTATTTGCACAGCCAAAAATGGATTTTTGAAGGATTCGAACCTGCACCCTATGGCATCCATGACCTCCTTGGATCCATGGGAGACATAGATAGATCTTTCAGTAATTCAAACTTGCACCCAATGGCGGGTATGGTCTCCCCAAATCAGGGTTGTCGAAGTCAACATGCATTTTACGGAATTAGAATGTTGGTCGTTCAGATGGGGTTAGTGTTGCACCTAGTGAGTGTGCAACTCCAGATTTTAGTGAAGCACTCTGTGTCTGGGATTTGAACCCGAGACGTGCTGGTTCAGAGAAAATAGAAGAAAAATCGTGTTGTTAAGTGCATTTGTATCTATGGGTTCCAAGAAACTATCTTGGTTTCACATCGCGGGGTTTGAAACCATGATGCATGTTTAAGAAGAATACTAGAGGAAGAAGAGGAGGTCTTGACGCAATGCGGCTTGTTCTTTTCTCCGCACAAAATGATGTGAATATGAACTGGTTGGGGTATTTTTGTGTGCGGCCTTTATTACTTTTTTGACAGATCCAAGCTGAAGACTTGTTCATAAAAGAGAAAATATGGGAAAGGCAAGCCTTGTATGCAACGTCATTTTGGGGTTTAAATTCTTTGCTTCAAGGATTTTCTTGGGGTTTTCAGGTTGGCAAAGGAGGGATTCTGGAGTAGGTTTTGTAATTATTCTTATAGAGTGCATTTTCAGCAAACCCTTTACCAGAGCCACATATTATGTAGAGAGCTCGAAGGGGGCATCCTGCAATAGTTGATCTTCTTATATGGCGTCTCGGTCGTTGGTAGCCCCTGCAGTCATGGACCATGGCATTGAGGCTGAGAACAGACACATGGGGGATTATAGGACTAAATTGAGAGGGAAAAAACAATGGTGCCAACCCAGTTTCATTGTTGTGGGACGACGCCTAAAAGAAACGAAACTATTAGCATAAGCAACACTATCCTTTTGGTTCTCATCCTCCGTAGCCACAGGGAGAGTTTTCTCCAAATGCCAATTCTAATCCCAGGCTTGGGAATTGTCCCAGGAACATCGAAGGTGAGAGTTACTGTAGGATGGCCAACCTGGTTTATTGTTGTCAGTGGTGTAGCGGTCAAAGGCTGGATCCCACGTTGGGCCGTCTCTTTTGAGAAGCTTGATGAGGTCAGTAGGCTTGTTGTATCTCTCTCTATGGAATCAATATTATCAAAATGATTTATTCACACAGTAACAAATCAACAATAGCATAATGATTTATTCATACAGGAAGAACAAGCAATGACACCCAATATTGCAAAATAAATGCAGTAATATCTATCACAATATCTATCACATGATTCAAAAAAATTAGATTATAAATAAATAAAATTATGACCGCCATAAAGAGAATTCAGCTAATATCATGTGCCAAGAAGACACCAAATTTTTTATCGATTAGCCCAGTTCCATGAGAAACTAAGTTCATGGCCATAATAGGTTTCTACATTATATATTATTATTTATAGTTATGAAAATTTATATACAAGAGTGATTCATAAATTCAAAACATTCTTTAGTTCACCAGGACAGGATTTATACCTTATAAGCGTAGTGTTTGAAAATGAAGCTCGAATCTGGCTTAAATTCATCTAGTATTACTTGTGCTACTTTACCTTCTACCTTTAAGCGAGCTTGTTCATTCAGCTCAAGAAGCACAAAGGTCAAAACTTGAGCTTTGTTGCTTCGAAGTTACCAGGAATTCAAATTTTGGAATTAGAAAGAATATGTCTAGGTGTGTGAAATTTAAAATGAACTGGAATGTTAATAAACATGATAAGAACATGGAATTTTCATTACAGGAACGTTGTTAGACATGGTAAGAACATATGGTGAGAAAACCAAGAGAACGCACTAGTGTGTAGGCTTATGAGAGAGAACTTACTGGCTTTCTTAGGCTTGCTAGAGAGAATAGCTATTAGCAAGTGAGAACGTTCTACCCCACAAGCCTGAGCACTCGGTTCTTATCACCCCTAACGGCAACATTGCTCAGTTGAGGTTGTGCTAGTTTAAACCTTTTTTCACTAAAATTTCTCCGCCTATCGATGGTGTGTAGGAAGATCTCCAGCGTACATGGAGGGTTTCACTGGAAATTTGTTTAGTTTAAGAGTCGAAGCCTCACTAAAGAAATATATGATTTCAGGCGACTCTTTCCTAATATGAATTTGGAAGTTTTTTGAAAGGTACACGAAGGTTCTCAGCACATAAATTGTTTAGTTTAAGAGAGTAGAAGCCTCACTAAAGATATAAATGATTTCAGAAAACTCATTCCTAAGATATATTTGGAAGTTTTGTGAAAGTTAAATCTGGTTTGACAACATTTTGATGAAAAATTGCAAACTACAATGTTTCAATTAAAAAATAAATAGATGAATAGAGCTTAAAATGCATTAGAAATCAATTTTGTTACTGTTTTAACCTCTTGTTTTAATTTTCGAAAAAATGCATTAGAAATTAAACTTATCACTGCTTGGTCGTCCTATTTTAATTTTTAACTTAAAATAGACATGATTATGCTAAAGGACTATCCTATTTAGGTTTTTAACTTCAAATAGACATGTTTATGCAAAAGGACCAAGTTTTATATGGAGTTATAGTAGCGATTTCTGATTTAAAGGATGTAATTAATTCGAATTTCGTACCTATCCCTGCTTAAGTTCCCAATTCTATGGCCACTTATAATAGAGTCACAATATTGTGCCATATAGTTATTTATCTTTTAAGAATTGCATTGCAACAAAATTGGTGAAGACTGCACTCTGATTCCATGAGAGATCAACAATGTCCATTAAGGTATCCATTAAATATGGGGCGTGTTGATTTCTAAAAATGGTAGGACAAGCGCTCAAGATAATATAATGCTCTAACAACATCAGTCACTGGGTGCTTCCAAATATGGTTGATGTGGGTCAGCATGGGGGATTGATGAAAGCATGGGGCATTAATGAAAGTTGAGACTTGCATGATCACAATCATAAAAGCACAGTCATGGATATGTCTCAAGGAGAACTATTTTCTTGCTATAAATACAAATTCATAGTGTAAAAAGGTAGATGAAAGGTGCCTAAATTTTCTTATAAAACCTAAAATTGGGGAATTTCACCCTTCTGTAAACTAAGATGCCATTTGTAAAATTGTTGATTTTTATTTAATAGTATGGTTTGCAGAAATAATGTTTTACTATGTAGAGATTTTATAGGACTGTGTTGCTTTGAAAAAATTCCCTGCACACACAACGGTTTACTCTAGATATTTTAGAAGACAATGCTAGTTTTACAAAAGGCTTCTTTTTAATATCAATAACGCTAAACCAGAAAAGATTAACATAAATTTATAGAGATTGACATCCATACATACCCATAAATTCTCATTTCCAATTGTACCCATTCCCATGTGAAAGAAGGGTAAGCGCTGAGAAATTGAGAGGAACATGGGCACATACTCTGAAGTTGTTGAAGGGCCTATTGAAATTCTATGGCCACTTATAATAGAGTCACAATATTGTGCCATATAGTAATTTATCTTTTAAGAATTGCATTGGAAACAACATTCGTGAAGATTGCACTCTCATTCCATGAGAGATCAACATTGTCCATTAAGGTAACCATTAAATATGGCGCGTGTTGATTCCTAAAAATGGTAGGACAAACACTTAAGATAATAGAATGCTCTAACAACATCAATCACTGGGTGCTGCCTCCAACAACATCAGTCACTTGGTGCTTTCGAATATGGCTAATGTGGGTCAGCATGGGGTATTGATGAAAGCATGGGGCATTAATGAAAGCTGAGACTTGCATGATCACAATCATGGATATGGCTCAAGGAGAACTATTTTCTTGCTATGAATACAAATTCATAGTGTAAAAAGTTGGATGAAAGGTGCCTAAATTTTCCTATAAAATCTAAAAATTGGGGAATTTCACCCTTCTGTAAACTAAGATGTCATTTGCAAAATTGTTGATTTTTATATAATAGTATGGTTTGCAGAAATAATGCTTTATTATGTAGAGATTTTATAGGACCGTGTTGCTTTGAAAAATTTCCCTGCGCACACAATGGTTTACTCTAGATATTTTAGAAGATAATGTTGCTTTTACAAAAGGCTTCTTTGTAATATCAATAATGCTAAATCAGAAAATATTAACATAAATTTATAGAGATTGACAGCCATACATACCCATAAATTCTCATTTCCAATTGTACCCATTCCCATGTCAAGGAAGGGTAAGCGCTGAGAAATTGAGAGGAAAATGGGCACCACACTGCTGGAGACTATGAAGTTGTTCAAGGGCCTGTTGAAATTCATGGAGTGGTCACTATTGTCAAATTTCTCTTATGAAATTCATGGTCTTGGTCAGTCCTATCGAGACTTGGTTCTAGCCAAGCAAACCATCAGCGGGTTTCTCACAATGCTCTAGAATCTGGATTGGGGGTTATTGGACTACAAGGAGGACCACTGTGCAGTCCAATCTAAGGTTGGGAGGAGAGTTGTAGTCTCTGGCTTAGTCGCCCAGAAATACATGTCTATCACTCTAGCTGACCTTATGTTATAATTCTTGAAATTGTTACTGTGTCCAATGACTGCATGAGACACATCTTCTTAAGGTGCAAGGATGATCATGTCTTGATGACACTTAGATTTCTAAAAAAAATGTATACAACTGTATGACATAGCATATATGAATACATCTATGAGTGTTGTTGTATTGATGTGTATGTTGGTGACAATATATCTCTGAGTGTGTGCTTTGTTGTATCTTGTTGTTCTGAATTCTCAAAACTCTGCTTCATATTAGCAAGAAGTATGACCTTTGTTCTTATGGTAATGATACATTGCTGTAATATTACTCATGGCGAGCTTGATAACATATAACCCATAGTAGATGGTTTTAACTTTTAAGGTAGTTGAGGTTACACAGACATACTTTTGTGACAAATGTTTTGGGTCATTGCTATGAAATGATTGGTTATTTTCCTATGAGGTCTAGAACTCATGATTCTATGGAGAATCATGTTCTACAGATTAGTAACTACTTACAGGGTTTGTTAGGTCCCATATATGTATATATGTATATAAATATCTTTATATATATATATATATATATATTATATATAATATATATTATATATATATAATATATATAAGCTAGAGAATGTCAATAAACCTTAGCAGATTCTTAGTACTGGTAAAGATGATGTGAGTTCCTGTTCACCTAGGCACCATATTGTGTTCGATTCTTTCTATTTATTTTGTATTGTGCCAAGACTTGACATGCTATTGGATGTGATATAAGCATATATTTTTTCAAATCACATATATTGTTCCCCAATCTCTCTTAATAGACATTACATAGAATGAATTGTATTTGATCAGTCTCTCTGTCTAGTTTGCTTAAAATTTGTCTAATTGGAATCCTTGAACTCCTGAAGCAAACATGGAAAATCTTGGGCATTAATCAAACTGTCCATGATATGTGCTATACACGCTGACATGGGTACTGTTTCAGTAGGTTTATTTAGAGTCAATCTAAATCTATGTGTTTTAAATGTGGTTATCCAAATTGTTGGGACAGGGCAACCCTTTTTGTACATTGAGTGCCATCATATGTACAATAAAATGATGGACACTGATGCTATCATTTCTTCCTAACTTGGAATGATTCTATCTCTCCTCATATAACAGAATATAGATTGGGTTTTTGCATTTACTTTTGATGCAACATTTCTTGTTGATTAGGATTTCCATTTAACCATGGTGATGTGAATAGCTACCCAAGTTTAAATTGAATATGCACCCATGTGTAGTGTGATGTTAATTTTTCCAATGTAACAGAGTTTGAAAGTACCCCACCCTCCAATCCTATAGGAAAGGATAAGATATTTTGTTTATCTATTTTTGACTAAGTGGAGTGTTCACTATAAATATTGATGTTTCAATTTTTTTATATAGTTTGTTTTGAGAAAGTCTGAGTAACAATATGAATAATTGTGAAAACTTACATTGTAACTTCGTTGGAACATCCAAAAATATTTCAAAAAATTGAAGTAAGAACATGAATAACTATGAAAACATATACACAAGGAATTATAAATTCGTTTGAATATCCAAAGATAATAATTTAGGTATCCAAAATTGAGTTGTATACCTCACGCCTATAATTGATTATGTATGCAAATTTATAAAGCATAGGTTCATTCATATATCAAATTTTCTGATGCACTTTGAGTTGTTGTAGACTATGGGAAACGTCCTCTGCTAGCACCAAAAAATTGTGAAGCTTGATCATAGTACTCTTTCCATGTTTTATTGTGTGGTAAATGGGTTGTTATTACATATGTCCTCTCCTAGATGCCTGCTTGCCAAAACCCATGAATCATGATAGTGGATGGAGGAAACAATTTTTTTCCAAAGCATGTTGAATTCCAAAGGGATTAGTGGGTGGGGGTGTGTCTCAAGGATCTCCCAGATGGCTTGAGATTGGTTTGATTTAATTGCAACGAAGGGTATGTGAAGAGATAAGGATGACACACTATGAGCTAATCCTTGAAGTTTGAAGTTAGACATTTGGACAAATTGGATTACCTCTTTATTGATTTAACTTGGTGAAAGAGAGACATCTATTTCTACTGCTGCATTATGAGTCTCACGAAATTGCCTAAATTAGGTGTGTGTTTCCTGAGAAGAGAGAGACATATGTTGCTACATTATGAGATTGAAGAAATTGCCTAAATTGAGTGTTACCTGAGAAGGGGATGAGGTGGAAGATATGACTAGGTTGCCTGATAAGATGAGGCAACTTCAATTTTTTAAATCTGTAGGCAAATTCAGTGCATAAATCTATTTTCTCTCATGGAAGCTATGGGATTTAAAACTTTAGCATAGAAATCTAATGGCTTTGGAATAATTGGTGAGAAACAAACAAAAATAGTGAGTTCTAAATGTTCAAATGTAGAATTGAGATTGCTATGGTCTTGTATTCCATTTGTATTTGTTCAATCTCCAAAGAAAACTGGGAAGTGATAATAATGAGAAACAATCATGTTATGATCAACAAAGTAAAATTAGTTGTTGGGAGTAGGCTGCTTGAGCAATATTTTAGACTTTTAGCTAAATAAGTCACAAGATTTATCATTATGAACATTGATGTAGGAAAGATGGTCCTTTTTGGTTGTGCAGAAAAAATAGATTTATAATTCAAAACCGTAGAAATGTTATCATGTATATCGAGAATTTTTATGTTTAGATTTAATAACAAGGTTCCAAGGCATTACGACAAAAAACTCCCAATTATTCAAGACAGACTCAATTAATTATCAATTTAATAATAATAAAATAATTTCCATTTTTCCTTATTACTTTATAAAAGGGATATTGTATCCTTATTATATTTTATTTATTTGGAATTTTTGGCTGGAAACATTTATTTTTGGGTGAAATCTTGCTTTTTGTTTTTGAATTCAGCTCTTAAAAAACCACCACTATTATACAAAATTCACAAATCAAATTTTTGACTCCAATGAATTGCGAACAAATTGCATAGGAAAATTTGACCAAACAAATATAGCCAAAAACTGTTGAAAACATACACTATGACCTATAAAAATGCACATCGGACTGTAAACACACTTGGCCTCTTCGAATGTAATTATTTTTTCATTTGGTTCTTTGTTTGCTTGTCTCAAATTCTTACGATGTGAGTCTTCTATAGTTGTGTTGTCTGTACATTGACATATTGTTTTCTTATGTTCTTGTCACTGATAGCATCCATCCATCAACCAACCAACAATATATGTGTTTGGTGACTTGCAAAAATTTGACATGCAACATTTCCATGCAAACGTGCATGTAGTTGGAGAGAGGATAGAAAATTTTGTAGTGCATTACCTATGGTTGTGGGCATTTTTCCTATTCTATATGTTGTGATCCTTGTTAGGTAGGTTTAGTTTTTAATTTTTGGAGGTTGTGGTGTTTCTTGCAAGTAATTTATTATTTTTTTGGAAATTTAGAATTCAGTTATACTATTAAAGTTATTATAATTTTAAATATTTTATTTTAAAAAAATTAGTTTTTTTTTTTAAGAAATAATTTTAGTAAGCTTTGCAGATCCTTTCTATTCCATTTTAAAAAATAGGTAGGAATTACATAAACATCATCCATAATTAGATGGCCTCAACTTGCTCATTGGGAAACCATGTATGTTGGCCATCTCACAACATTATATGCCATCCAAAATCTGAAAATCCTGAGAATGTTAAGCAAGGCTATATAAACCTGAGTGTCTACACATCTCCTATTTACTCTATGTCTATAACAGAAAGATAAAAAATGCATACTATTGATTTATACATAGAAAAATTGAGAGCCAAAACTATGCTAAGAAAAATGATAATCATCAAAAGATTCAATTGGCATCAAGTCTTTGGCACTGGAGCCCGATAGTTCAATTTGTGGAAGGTAGGGAATATGATTCTCAATACGACTTAAACGAGCATTTTGTTGTTGAATTTGGCATTGAATGAGTTGGGATAGCTTAGCGATTTCCTGTATTTTTGTTGCTAACTATGAAATTCCTTCAAAGCTGGATGTTAAAGCTTTTGCTAAGAGATTTTTCATCATCCAGAAAAGGTAAAGGGTCTGTAGAACTGGTTGTATTAGCCTTTGGTATGGCCTGGGTTAGGGATGAGATCCTGCCATTCATTTAGCTCCAGTTCATTATATGTTTCCTGCTTCAATTCATTCTCCCAACCCAAAATAATCTAACGAGCATGTGGGTGTGCATTAGTTTGCTAAGATAGATTTTCTTCCAAGTTTAAATCATTGTTATTTATGCGACCTTGATTTCGGGTAGTTCAATGTCGAACTTGAGTTATTCCACAACCACAACCCTGGCCCTGGCTACGACCTTGACCACCTCTTGCATTTCCCCCTCGGGATGAAAGAGTGAGGAGAAAAAACATAAGGGAAAATATTGGACTTGAGGGCTGCACTTGGAGGGAAAGTAAATATGATAGATGGACTAACAACCCAATAGACTACAAACTCAAAGAGTTAGAGACCAAACCAACTGCGGGATACTAAATGAAAATTCATTATATGAAAATATACATGAATTTCTTTGTGTTAAGGAGAGAAAGCTCCTTGAGAATTAAACAAACTCTACTACCAATGATACCCTGCCAAAGGCTATCAAAATAAAGTGTAAGGGTTTGTTGGCAAGGAAACATAACACAAAGAGGTATATGGATGAGGCTAGGAGGGATTGGTCCTTCAACTTGCTTCGTTGTTATTGGGAAATATGCAAATATTTTTCCCCTTCATGCTTTGATAATGTCATGCCCTTTAGTGAAAATAAAAAAATAGAAAGAACATTCCCAGACACCTCCTAAAATTCCCATAGAATACATCAGGATCAACAATATATTCAATGACATCATCCATTTTCTTCAGTGCTTTCATTATGGAGTGAATGCAAAGAGATGATTGTATGCTTCAATGAAGGTTTGTGCAAAGCTGATTCAATGCGATTTGCAAACTCTCCTTGATTTGATGAATTCAATGACGCATCGTGTAATCCAACCTCAATTGGATACAACTACCCAACTTGTTGATCCTCTTCACTCGTGCCCAACATAACAGTTTGAAAGTATCACAATCTAAAAATGTGAAGGTATGTAAAGTCTACTATAAGGGGGCCTATCTAAAAATGTGAAAGTATGTAAATTCTACTATAAGGGGAGTCTATCTAAATGTGAATGTATGTAAAGTATACTATAAGGGGGCCTTCTAATGCCCCCAAAAGTTGCCATGAGGGGGGCTCTTAACAGACCCAAAAGTTAGTACGAGGGGGGCACCCAACGTCCCCAAACTTTGCAACAAGGTGGTTTTAAACCACCCTCATAAGTTGCAACAAGGGGGGTTGTAAGCCACCCTTGTACATTGCTATGAGGGGGATTTTAAATTGCCCACATAGGTCAATTTTCAAGGGGGTTTCAAATCACCCCCAAAAGTGAATTTTTTTAGGCGATTTACGACCAACCTTGAAAGATGACTTTTGAGGGCTATTTTAATCACCCCTAAAAGTCACTTATGTGGCTGGTTCATATCTCTTAAAAAACCTTTTCATTTGTCCTCACAACACCCTTAGTCTAGCCCACGTGAAGGGACCTCATGCCTAATCGACCCAACTTTTGGGACTTGACCCTGACGAAGCCAAGGAGAATTGAACCAACGCCTCATAACAAAGGGCCAATGACTTGGAAGATAGGCTTCAACCAACCATTTGGGCTATCCATCAACGCTATCTCTTCAAAAACCTTTCCTAAAAGGCTTGACATTTAGAGGTGATGCTTTGAAGGGAGGGGGGTTCTAAAAAATTCCACCCAAAAGTCACTTTTCAAGTTTGGAACCCCCCTTGAAAACTAACACATTTGGGGGCAATTCATATCTCTTAAAAAAACACCCCTAAAAGGCTTGAATTTTATAGGTGATGCTTTTAGGGGTAGGGGGGAGGAGGTATGATGGAGCTTTTAAAAAAATGCAGATAATGTTAATATTGCTTTTAATTCCCACTTTTGGAGGCAGATTAAGATCCCACCCTGCCCTCCAAAAGTATTTTTTTGTAGTAGTGGTAGTTATAATTTTTGTCTCTAGAAGTCATTCTTTTTTAATGATTAACTATGCTTTACTTCTTTCTAGGATATCCTCTCAAGCACATGTTTCAACCAATTCTCAATTTCATTCTTCAAATTACTTTTATATTTATTTTTTGAGATTTATACTTCTCTAATATTTTGTAAGAAAAGGTCTTTCATTTTATACAAGGTAGGTGATTCCTCGAGTTAGAGGAAAGGAATATCATTCCCTCACTAGTAAAGGGATTTCCCTATAGAAAAGGAAAATGATTTCCTTTCATGAGAGAGATACAAGATTTTCCTTATCAACACTGATTGCATTACCAGCAGATGCATCGTCAACATTACAAATAGCTAGTGAAGTCTCTTTTTTAATCTTTGCCTCTCGAGTAATCTTCTTGTTATTCCAAGAAAATCCTCACCTCTCCCCTTCGCATTAGCATTATGTGATACAACCTTAATTGCTTTTGGTTTTTTAAAGAAATCAATCAAGGGTGTTTCCTTACAGATATTAGACACATATGATAACGCTGCACATTGTTTAAGGGGTTCAACAACAACACTAGATCCATAAATATTTGACTCCATTCCTACATGCTTTCCTTTCAGTTTACTTTGGGCTAGTGGAATAGGTCGAAGGGGATTGTTCAACATGTACTTTGCAACCCATGCCCATGTAATGTGAACATTAGATGTCTGGGTTCCAGTCATTGTTATTTTTTAAAGTTGTGAACAACATGACTTTACACCTTTGAATTTGTGTAAACCTAGTAGCAAAATTCAAAGATCTAGTCGCGAAAGTTTACCGGTTATTGCAGCCCACCCAAACTTGAACTAGAATGCTCAAATGTTAAAGTGCATAGTGAATTAATGTGTGTACTTCTCAAATTTTTTTCTACTCCAAAATAGTGGTTGAGTCATATGCTTTATTACTAAGCGACAGTTGGTTTGAAAAAATAAATGGATATTTTTTTTGATAGAATGGTCACATCTTTGGATTCCATATAACGACAATACTAATCAAATTAAAATAACAAGCAAGAGGTATATGAAGCACACAATCACTGATTTGAATGATTCAAATGTATTCATTGTGTTCTTTAATTCTACACTTTTTAACTACAATTTTGACTCTCTTTTTTGGAAATTTATTGTTGAATGTTAACCTTTTGTAGATGTGTGTAAACAATCTAAGATCTTTCACTCAAATTAGCATGTTGTAAATAATCTATATATTATGCAAGAACATGTACAAAGTTATTTTCAAAATTAGTAAATTTAGATGTAAATTAGAATGTATGGTTTTTATTTTTTGGTGGCTCTAAGTTGAGTTGAAGTGAAAGGTCTAGGTGCACTCTTAGAGATCTTAAAGGATACAAATATTTGATGTCTTGTTGCTTGGATTTTCCATGCACAAATAATGTCACTAAGTATGTGGCTTTGATACAAGGTCTTAAAAGGGTGATATATTTGGAAGCTAAATAGCTCCAACTAATAGGGATTTACAAATAGTTATCAAACATTTAGGAAATTCAATTCACTGTATTTTAATCACCTTAAGAATTACATAGATGAGGCATGGATTATTATTTCGAATTTTGATACATTTAATATTAATTATGTATATTGAAGTCAAAATGCAAATGAAAATTTACTTTCAAACAAAACTCCTATATTTATACCACTGAGAAAATTTTCTATGGACGTGTTTTCTAATGAACATTTTTTTAGGCATTCTATACCAAACAATATTACAAACTAGATATTTTTTTATGATGATGCCCTTATTTTAGAATTCCTCACATAGGGAGATACTTTTAGGGGATCACCATTGATGAAAATTGACATTGTGATCAAATTAATACATTGTATATAGATGCAAAACTAAAGAGTGAGAACTTATTTCTTAAATATGTGGTTCAAATGGAGAAGTATCATGACTCAGAAGATAAGTTCAAGGGGGAAACAAACTACAAATCCAATACCTACGCAATGCAATATCAGGTAATGAATATTTGTAACAAATAATACCCAGAAAATATTAATCTAGGTATTAGATACATGCCCATTGAGAGGGCTACATTTTTTCATTTCCTCAAGGAATATACATATTTTTTTTCTCCTAGAATTACACTGATTCAAAGGTTCGTGACACTAAAATCATCCAGGATGTGATATAATTCAATAATTATATGATCCTATTCAACAAACGTTCTTATATAGGGATTCAACAATATAATAACAAATGAAAATGAAACTCAATAAGTTTTTGGAGGAAAAAATAATATTTTTCATTCATCATGCGGTAGAATTCTTTTAGCATGCAATGTTGTTATGCTCTTGTATTTGTGCTAGAAGGAAATCTAGCACACATTAGATTTATTATACCTTGCAATGTTGTTATTGCTAAGATGATTATATTTGTGATAGAAGAAAATCTATTGTGGAATGTTGTTGTTGGAAATATAATTGTGGTTGTACTAAAAGTAAATCTAACATGTGTTGAATTTATTTAATCCTACAATTATGTTATGTGCTTGTGGTTGTGCTAGAAGAAAATATAGCACATTCTAGATTTGTTTTGCCCTGCAGTGTTGTTGGAACCATGCTCGTGTTGATGTTAGAAGTAAGCTAACAAGCACTAGATATGTTTGAAGCTATAATGTTGTTATGTTATTATTTGTGCTAAAGGAAATCTAACACTTGTTAGATTTGTTTCATCTTACAATGTTGTTATTAGGAATACACTTGAGTTTATTATAGAATGAAATCTAGCATATGTTAGATTTCCTTTGCTTGGTAATGTTGTTGTTGGCAATAAGCTTATATTTTTGCTAAAAGTAAATATAAAACATGTTAGATATTTTTCACCTTACATTGTTTTTATGTGCTTGTGTTTGAGCTAGAAGGAAATTTAGCACACACTATATTTCTTTCAAAATGCAATGTTGTGGTTGGAATTTGGTTGTTTGTGCTAGAAAGAAACACGATAGAATTCTTTGACCTTGCAATGTTATTGGAATTTTACATGTGATTGCATTAGAAGGAAATTTAGCACATGTTAGATTTCTTTATTGCAATGTTGTTATTGACAATATACTTCATTTTGTGCTAGAACTAAATTTAGTGTGTGTTATATTTCTTTAACCCTACAATGTTGTTATGTTCCTGTGTTTGTGCTAGAAGGAAATCTAGCACAAGAGATTTGTTTCATCTTGTAATGTGCTTGTGTGTGTTAGAAAAATATGTAGCATGCACTAGATTTCCTTGCCCTGTAATGTTGTTGTTGTCAACATGGTTGTGTTTGTGTTAGAAGTAAATCTATCATGTGCTATAATTCGTTCATGTTACAATGTTTTTGTCTGCTTGTGTTTATACAAGAAGGAAATCTAAAACACATTAGATTTCTTTCACCTTGCAATGTTGTTATTGGCAATGTGCTTATCTTTGGGCTAGAAGGAAATCTTGCATGCACTAGATTTATTTTACAGTGAAATTTTATTGTTGGAAATATGGTTGCTTGTGCTAGAATGAATTTAGCATGTGTTTTGTTTCCTTTAGCTTGCAATCTACTTGTGTTTGTGATAGAATGAATCCAGCATGCACTAGACTTCTTTAGTCCTACAATGTTGTTATGTGCTTGTGTTTGTGCTAAAAGAAAATATAGCATGTGTTAGATTTCTTTCAGATTGAAATGTGCTTGTGTTTGTGTTGGAAGAAAATTTAGCATAGGCTAGATTTTTTATACTCTACAATGTTGTTGTTAGCAACATGCTTGTATTTGTTGTAGACATAAATCTAACACATGCTAGATTTTTCACTCTACAATGTTGCTATGTGCTTGTGTTTACGCTAAGAGGAAATCTAACACATGTTAGATTTTTTTTTAACCTTGCAATGTTATTGCTAACATGTTTTTGTTTGGGCTAAAATGACATCTAGCTTGTGCTAAATATGTTTTGTCCTGTAATGTTGTCATTGAAAATATTTATATGTTTGTTTTAGAAGTAAATATATTGGAATTTTTTCTCATCCCACAATGTTGTTATGTGATTATGTTTGCATTAGAAGGAAATATGGTATGCATTATATTTCTTTCACCTTGTAATGTTTTTATTTGCAAGGTGCTTTTGTTTTTGATAGGAGGAAATCTAACATGTGTTAGATTTGCTTTGTCTAGTAATGTTGTTGTTGGCAATATGTTTGTGAATTTGCACTAGAAGGAAATCTAGTACATGTTATATTTCTTTTCACAATGCAATGTTATTTTTGACGATATAGTTATTTGTGCTAGAAGAAAATCGAATGTTGTCTTACAAATTTTTATTTTGCAATATGCTTCTGTCTATGCTAGAAGGAAATTTAGCTTGTGCTAGATCTCTTTTTTTTGCTGTGTTGTTGTTGACAATATGCTTGTGTTTGTGATAGAAGTAAATCTAGCACATAGTAGATTTATGAGACCTTGCAATGTTGTTACGTTCTTGTGTTTATGGTAGAATTAAATATAGCACACACTAGATTTCTTTCATCTTACAATGTTATTATTCGCAATGTGTTTTTGTTTTTGTTTCAAGAAAATCTTGTGGGTACTAGATTCTTTTTGCCTTACAATTATGTTATTGGTAATATGTCCGTGTTTGTGCTAGAAGTCAATCCAACATGTATTAGGTTTATTTAGCCATAAAATAATGTGATTTTCTTAGGTTTGTGCTAGAAGGAAATATAACATATGTTAGATTTTCCTTTACCCTGTTGTAATGATGTTGTTCACAACATATTTGTGTTTGTGCTAGAAGCAAATCTAGCACATGTTAGATTTCTTTCACCTATCAATGCTGATATGAGTTTTTTTTTTGTCCTCTAGAAGGAAGTGTGCAATGCTTAAATTTATGTCCCTTTCCAATGTTTTTATTGGCAATGTGGTTATGTTTGTACTAGAAAAAAATCTAGCATGTCCTACATTTAATTTTCTTTGCAATATTGTCATTGGAAACATGTTTGTATTTTTGCTAAAAGTAATTCTAGCACATGCTAGATTTATTTCACCCTACAATGTTGTTATGTGTTTGTTTTTATGCTAAAAAGAAATTTAACTTACAATATATTTATTTCACCTTTTGTAATGTTTTTATTGACAATGTTTTTTTGCTTGTGACAGAAGGAAATTTAGCATGCACTACATTTACTTTACAATGCAATGTTGTTGTTGGCAATCTTCTTTTATGCGATAGAAGGGAGTTTAACATGTGTTACATTTCCATTGCCTTGGCAATATTTTTAATGACAATGTGCTTGTGTTTGTACTAGAAGGAAAACTAGCTTGTGCTAGATTTCTTTCGTTTTGCGATGTTTTTCTTGGAAATATGCATGTGTTCATGCTCAAAATAATTCTAACATGTGCTAGATTTATTTCACCATACAATGTTTTTATTGGCAATATTCCTTGTGTTTGTGATAAAAAGAAATCTAGGATACAAATATTTCTTTTTCTTTGAAACATTCTTGTTGGCAATATGCTTGTGTTTCTGCTAGAAGTAATTCTATCACATTCTCTATTTCTTTCACTTTGCAATGTTGTTATGTGTTTTTCTTTTTGCTAGATGAAGATCTAGAAGAAAATCTAATAATTGCCATAGTTAATGTTCTTTCATTGTGTTTTGATTTTATGGTTTCTAAAGCAAGCTAAGAATATACATGACTATAAAAGATCAATTTTATGTAAATATGATGTTGTTGTAGTCTCTATAGTTTTATTTATTTATTCACAATGTAATGTTTTTTGGAAATGTGTTTATGCTCGTGCTAGAAGGAAAGCTAGTAGGTGATAACTTGCCTATAGTCACGATTAAAAGAACATAATAAATTATTTGGGGGTTCCCTTTTCCTAATTAACACCATGATTAGCTATTATTGCGAGTTCTACACTTGTTATTGTTCTTGTTCATTTTTGTTACACATATAATGATGCGATTAGTTATAATATTTATAACTTCATACTTTCTTCAATAATTCGAAACTATGTTAATAATTTTTTACTTTTTATTTATTTATTATTATCAAAAACCATAGACTATGAAGTTAGTGAGAATTCAAAGGAAGCATCCAAGGAAAAAGGATGTTCAAGAAACATGACACCAAAATATTTAAATGGTATGACAATTTTATAATTAGTTTATACTTTGTTACAATGGTTAGACATTATGCTAATAAATGGTTGTTGATTAGCTTATATTTATTATTTTATCACGCCGATGATGAAATGTTGTGCACCTTCGAGTGTCCACTTAGAAATTTTTCTGATTAAAAAATTCTCTTATATATTGATCAACCTATTTGGGATAAATGGTACATTGTTTTTCACTGTTACCAACTAGGAACATTAAAGTGTTCACCAAGCCAACCTGATTTTGAGAACTACAAGAGAAATAGTTTACACAATTTGACAACATGTACTCTTCAGCCCGTCAGGGATTAACCATGGAAAAAATTTCTTCAGTAGTAGATAAGCTATTGGATGAAACCATTTGGTTTTTTATTCCACTTAATCATCCAACAAATGCCACAAAATTAAAAGATTATTTGTTCTAAATTGAAAACCAACAGAACATTATTGGAGGCAATGGTTACATATTGTCAAAGTCATGATGAGAAATTGAATGAGAATACTTTTACCACATTCGACATTCTTGAGAATTATGAAATTAACGATATTATATTTTCCAACTTTTGCAACATGGTGGAGGCATCTACTTATGTAAAAAGAACACATAATACAAAGATAGAGTCCCTTTCTCAGCAAGCATGTGGAGTCCTAGACAAAATGATAAATGGATGAACAAATGTTCAACGGGTTGACAACAATTTTGAATTTGGTTGTCATTTTGGTGGCTTTGATATTTTGTCAACACTTTTGCACTATTTTCTAATGTCAATTGCAAGCAGTTTTACATACTAACTTTATTGTTCCGGATACACTTGCTTTGAAAAAAGAACCATTCCACAAGGATATAATATTGATTTTTTTCGATTTCTTATGGAAAAAATGAGTTGAATGACTTTACTACAGTTCTCTTAGTAGAACTTTGGTTTTGTAATGATGTACGCAAGTTTTTGGAAATTGCCTTAAAGAACTCCAAGATTAACTATAGAATGACTAGTGGCATTTATGAATATAAGTCTCAAAATCGGTATAGTTATGATATAGTTTTTGCTATACATTTCTATACTTAAGAATTTAAAATTT
>APFE031262773.1:374-18522 GCA_000404065.3 Pinus taeda | reverse complement strand
TTTCATATACTCCTTGGTCTATATGTTGAATATGCTTTGTTTTATGGAATATTCAGGTGTTATGTAATCGTTTGATTGTAGTGTATGCAAGTTTCAAAGTGAAGGAGGAGCTCATCTGGATCAGCGAGGCTGGACTGCTACAATGAGCGTTGGACTTGAGGTAGGATTGAAAAACACTTGGTTTCTCATAGAATAATGTATGTTTAGAGAAGGATTGCTCTTAATTGTCATGTTTGTCACTAGAGAGTCTTAGACTCCTAGGGAGGTTAGTTTTGTCCGCAAAAATAACTCTTTCTTCATGACAGCGCGACTTAGGGCAAGCAGAGGGTGCGCTGGCTATGAAATTTGACCAGCGCGGGAAACCCGTGTGCTTCTGCGCTGGCAGCGCATCAGTTGCACTATCACCCGCCAGTCAGCGCGGTTATTTCAATAACAGTCGCGATGATCTAGTAAACTTAGGCAAAGAAGGTTTTTTGGCCATTTCAGAGAGCATGAGCATGATGGATTTGATTTTATGACACAGTAGGGAGACTGACAAAGAGACAGTGACAATTTACTGTGTAACACGTTGTCTTTTGTTGTACTTGATATTGATAGATCATATTGAATACCATGCTGGTTCTACTTCTCCTGGTTATAAATTTCTCTGTCTATAATAAATAATACTATGGGTATAGTTTTTTCTATTGACATATTCAACTTTTTCCACCATCCTTGGTCTTAAGGAGTACTGAGCCTCCCTCTATTTATTATAAAAATATGTAGCAATAACAAAAGTTTGTTTGCAAATAGAGGATAGGGGGTCTCATTAAGAGCCAACCTACCATGTTCATAAGGTTGTAACAAAGTGGCATTCCCACTATGGCCACCACACCAGGGTTATGATCCATTGAATAGCTAAAATATCCTTGGAACAGGAGGTCTCATCATGAGATGGCCTGATCACTTTTGCTACATCCCAGTGAATGGCATTGTGGTCATCTGGTTACCACGTTAGCACACTAATTTCTTATGTAGAACAACAATGGAATTTTCCACTTATAAATTAAGGATCCTAGCTCATAAGGGTTAAAAAGCAACCCTGTTGAGGCTATGGACACCTACTCGTAGCAGAGACTCTGCTTATGGAATTGAAGTGATATTTTAATGTCAATAATCATTATAATACCCTCTTCTTATTCTTTCTTTTTTGGAGAAATTATTTCCTTAAATTTTTTATAACATTTATGCATGAGATAATGTTTTTTTTATTATTCGTATCATTCCCAGCTAAGATACCATCAACAGAGCATCTTTTTTCCATATTGTTGCCCTTTTTCGCATAACCTATCATCAACCAAAAGCATCTTATCTTTTATTTCATAACTACCTTTTTACACTCCACTCTCATTATAACCATACCTCTTGTCGTCCCGTCATTGATATGCGTACTCTGTCTCATTTATTGTTGTACCATTCACCCTCTTGCCTTGCCATCAGAGAAACACATCCCTGTCTATTCGGTCATATGCGACCTCTCATTTGAAGGAGGGGGGGGGGGACTCCCATTACACCTTTGCATGTGTTATATTTATTTTATTGGATTTCATATTTTGCTATGGTATCCCATGATTAAACAACATGTGGCAATATGATAGTGCTTGAATTAATAACATTAATTCTCATGGAAATGTCGCTTAATGAAACTTAGCCATTACATCTGCTTGTTGTTCTATCTCACCATTGATGTTCTCTACTGTATGTTTCTTTCTATTGTTGTTCTCTGTTGCGTTTTTCTTGCTTTCTAATGTTTTTGAAATTGTAGGACTAATCCAAGCATTATGGGTGGAAAATCAGTGCACCAAGAACCTTTAGTATTCAAAATTTCAGACAGAGCCAGGGAGATTTTGGTATGCACAAGATGGATGTCATACTTCACCAGGCTTCAGGCCCCTAACAGTGAAGTTGCTATCGAATTCTTACAACATTTATGAAATGGATAGTCCATGGTGAAAGGAAGGAGAATCATAGTATCAGAAGTCGTGATAGATGAAGTGTCTAGGTTGCCAACGGAAGGAACTGTATGGCCAAAAAAACACGTAACATTGCAAGACATGGTGGAGATTTTCAGAGATGCAGGCGAGGAATTAACCAGAAAAGGAAAGGGCATCCAACTGTCTTCTCTGGGAGAAACATGGCGTGAGTTGGAAAGTGTTGTCTAGAGGTACATTACCTATGATGGATGACGAGATGTGCTAAGACCATGACAACTCAAACTCTTAGTTGTTTTAAAACAAAATCTCACTGTTAATCTGCCATCTTCCTTGAATTCATTGCTGCATGATACCTCTTATAGAATAAGATGGGCTAGGCACCTTGAAACTGTAGTTAGCCACCATGGTTTGATTAGATTAATTGTTAGCCATAATCTTGTTCAACAAAACTTAACTTGGGATGGTCTCATAGTGCCCCTAGAGATTAGTCAAGACCCTATAATCCAAAACTCTGCAATCTTGGAGAGGAGCTAGCAGAACCCAGTTTCAAAGAGGAAAAGGATTTCTCACTCAAAAATTGAACCCCATAAGGGCATGCAGTTGCAAGGTTAAAACTAGCCCAGAGGATGTTTGTAAATCCTCAGGGTAGTATCGAACAACTTATGGAGTCATCCAGACGAGTTAGTATACAAGACTCTGAGCCAGAACCAGAGGAACAATGTAATTCTGAGCTAGAACTAGAAGAACAGGATAATTCAGAGCCTAAGCTTGAGGAAGAGTACAATTATGAACCTGAATAGGGGATAGAATGTCATTCTGAATCAGAACCTAAAGAAGAAGCTAATTCAGAACAAGAACCTGAGGAAGAACATAAGTCGGAATCAGAACAAGAGGGAGTATAGCATTTTGATGATGAACTAGGCAATGAAGCAGGACCTCCTTAGACACCACCTATGAAGCCCCAAGATGATCTTTTGCAGGATTTTGAGGAAGGGATGGCACAGGTCCTGGAAAATTTGAATGCATACATGAAACATGGAAGATCACTCAATCCTAACCTTATGGAAGCTCAATCCTCAGGAGATTCTAGTCATACAAAAATTCTGCCTTCTCTAGAAGCTGTAGACCAAGAAGAGGGAGTGAGCACATAAATTATTCACAAATCCGATAACTAGTACGGTGACACAATTATATTGGAGCACAACCATGACGAGCACCAGGAACCCTTAGATACAGAGGGTATTGACAAACCCATTCTTACAAAGAAGGAACCTTAGAAAAAGTAGGTAGCTGAAACAAAACTAAAGAAGTTGAGGAAGAAATACCAAAAGCTCCAAAAGACAGTTTGAAGGCTATGTCAGAAATTGAACAAAACTACAAATAGATAAGCCCAAAGCACTACTCCTGAGGTAGTCATGGTGGCCACACAAACAAAATATGTGAGAGCATGGAAACTGAAACCCAGACCAAGCCTATTTTTACTCAAACAGTAGCCACTCAAACAAATTTGCATGCAGACTTAATGGATACAACTGTTCAGACAGAGGGTTGGTCCTCCCACAATAAAAGAACTCAAATGGAGGGTTGGTCCTCCCATAATAAGAGAATTCAGACTGAGAGCATACCCTCTCATAGCACAAGCACCCAAACTAAAGAAAAATTTAAGGACACCCCTTCAAGTAGTGATCCTACTCTTTGGAGGTTACAGGAAGAACTAGCACAAGCCCAGCTTACTTTAAAGTAGTATAGGAATGGGACAGTTCCTCTGCAGAATTATCAGGAGTTGCAAAAGCAATTTAAACAGTTGACTATAATAGAGGATGAAACTTTTGCTAGGTTTAGACAAGTGGAAGAAAGACTGGAGAAGGTAAAGACTAAGCTAGACAAGGTCATTGATCAAATTGACACCATTTTCTCGCTATATTCGAATGCCTTATCTTGCAGGTCACCTGCTACGAACTATGCCCTATTTCTATTGGAAAGATACTTATTATTGAAGATTAAAGCCATAAAGGCTGGCAAAACAATAGAATTAAAAACAATTGAAGAATCTATAAGTTGTTGTAAAGAACATGGGTAAAAGTTCAACGACTTCTTTGTGAATTTTATTTACATAATTTTGTATTAGAAGAAGAGGTAGATAAGAATCCTAGCCCTTTTGTTCGGGATGTCCAGTTTCAAGCTTTTATTTCCTTCACAGTTAATCAACTTAAGTGGTTTAAGGCCTATAACTCTTTCCAGAGAAAAGAACATGAAATGGATTTATGGGTAAGAAGCAAGCCTACTCACCCTTTGCAACTATTTATTAAGCACAAAAGGCTTATGACACAGGAGGGTGTAATTAAAACTTTGGGGCCTATACATAAGGAAATCGTGAAAACTGGAAGAGCATATTTCCTCTCCATTCGGGAAGATCTTTGATTGTATCCAAGATGAGATGGACAATCTCAACTAATAGTGTTAAGAAAAGAGAACCATTTAGCTACAGGAACTTCAAAGCTGCTGCAGGCCGTTTGGTCACATACAACAATATTATCCTAAGAGAAGGACCATATTGGTTGGGATGTCGATATAGGAGCCCTATTATTTGGTACCCTCCTGAAGGATATCGTTCTGACTATGAGTTACCTGAAGGACAGGAAGAAACAACCTTTGCTAGTTTGATACAAAAACACAGTTTTAGGTCTCATAAAGAAACAGGATTTCCAGCTTACTCTCTAACTGCACTACATAGGAACTACATGTTTTTCATGAGGACATGAAACAAGGTAAGCATGGGAGTATGTTGGGTTGTACAATGGGTATAAGTTTACTCTTGATTACACTGTCTTTTTCCTTCTTTCTTTATGAATTTGTGCCTTGATATAGTAAGATGTCAATAAAACTTTGATTAGAAATGAATAAAATCTCTTTGGATATGGTTTGACTAAGCAAAGCTAACTTTCGTTGTTTTTATGCAGAAATTGGCAAAGGGAACAACTGTTGTTCAGAAGATGGAATAGAAAATGCTAAATAGAGGAAAAGGAGCATGGCTTGTGTAGACAAATCAAGGAATAGATCAATAGGATCAACACAAGTTGAAATGTTGTCTGATAATAGCATTTAGTTGCGAATCCCTCATGATATCCTGATTTTGAGGGATCGTGTTTATCTCTTTTACTTCTTGATTATAAAAGGGAACTTCTCGCCCTTTTGAAGGAGAGTAATTTGATATATACAAAGTGTAATTTTGAAGAAGACAACACATTGTAATGACATTTGAATTCAATGATTATTACATGAATTGAGTTGTTGTTCCCTCGTGATATTTTGAAGTAGTTAAGAAGTATTTGCTAGTGCCTTGGGCCCAGTCACTGGTGGATTCCACTGTTGTTCCCTGTGCTTTTACTTTAACTTTACTGCAAGTTTGATTACTCTGCCTTACAGCTTTATAGATGATTTACTTTCATTGGTGTAGAATTTGTGTATGTATTTTATTGCTTCTTAATTCTGCCATTCGATTTCATTTACTTATGATGTGGATTGAATTAATCATTAGGAGAGGGTTATTTCCGGTTCATTAAAATATAGAAGCATTATTGATTGAATTGAATGCCTTATTCTTCCTCATTAGATTAGAATCAGCTAGAAGAGCTCTGTTATTGCTACAGACACTTAGTTGATGTGATTGTAATTAGAATCTCTTGATTAAGATTGAATCTTGTTTCTGATTAAGGTTGAGTTTTGATGCCTAGATAGATTATTTTTCTTGAATTTAAAAGCTTGAGATTTATGATTTAATCCATTTAATCTTGTATTGAATTTAATAAATTATGTCAATTCATTACTCTCCATAGATATAGCATTTGCACATATTGTGTACACTCTTGGAACAGAAAGACGTACCCGGGTTGATGATACAAGTGTTGTCCTTGATGGCAACTCACACAGATGACAGATCATTGTGTAGCAAGTCAATAGCAAAGAATTGATGATCAAACTACAAAGAATGAAGAAAGAAAAGTATATACGCAGGTTCACTATATACCAAGTCGCGTACATACGCAGGTTCACTATATACCAAGTAGTGTATACATGCAGTTTTACTATATATAAAGGCACGTATATTGTACACACGCACTTTCATGCAAGGGAAGGCACGTACATGTCAGAAAACTAAGTTTTGGGTCCATGGTATTTGGACCTATAGTTTTTGACCTTGGTATTGCGTCTGAAGTATTGAACCCATGTATTGGGACCCTAGTATTGGTTCTAAATGGTTTTGGACCATGGTATTGAGTAAGGCCTAAGACTATAAAAGGGGAAGGAAATCTTTAGGCAAAGGCATTCACTCAAGGATTGAATATCTAGAATTGGGTTATGGTGCATAGCTGGATCTGAACCAAGGAGGAACCCGAGCGCTAGAAGAAGGATAAGTCCTATGGATGGGTCAAGATCTTAAGGCTTGAATAGTAGCATCTTTGTGCGATTTTGATCTGTTATAGTTGGCGCATGACTTGATCTATAAATCTGATAATCTGGGTATAACTGATGTCTAAATATTTGAAAGGGTGAATTATCTTTTATGGATCTGTACGTAGGTTTGTCACATCAGATGCACGTATACACACTGGTTCAGTAAGTCAAAAATGCGTATACGCTGGTTGGCCTTAATACATAAGTGTATGCACACAAGGTCTACATATTGAAGTAGTGTACGTCTCATGAAATATGTTTTAGCTACTTCTGTTTATTGCTGCAGTGGTCTGGGTTCAGGATTGGTTTCTGGTTACTGTTAATGTATTCTGGCTACTGCGTTCAGAGAAGTAATTGTTTGATTCAGTTTTGATTGGAGTAAAGGAGATTGATAGATGTAGATATATTTGATGATTGACTATTGTTATTGATGGATCCAGTCTGAAAATTTATGAAATGTGGTCCCTGGAAGAAAAATAAGGTAGTAGCCTTCTGTAGGTCCGTACCTACGTACTAGTACATCAGCTAGTACAAGAGCTAAGGGGGTTGTATCTCCCTTCAAGGAGAAGCTGGAGAATGAGAGAAGGTTGTAGCCTTCTGTAGGTAGAAGCTTGCATACTAAGCTGGAGAATGAGAGAAGGTTGTAGCCTTCTGTAGGTAGAAGCTTGCATACTGGTATAAGACTGCACCAGTACAAAAATATTGTAAAAAGAAGTTTCTTATTAAAAGAAGATAGAGACGAATTGTGGCAGGTGGTTTTTGCCCACATTAGGTTTCCACCTTATATCTTGTGTTCTTATGTGTGACTGCCTGTTATGTTTACTGTTCCTGGTTACTGTTTATATGGTTTGATGCACAGATTAATGATCAACATCTAAAGAATAATTTAAATTACAAGTCTGTTGGTTATACGCTAGTTTTCTTAACTGCAGTTGTGTACATACGTAATTTTTACTAACTTAAGTAGCGTATACAAATCTGATTGTAAAATGAAAAATAATTGACCTGATAATACTGATTCAACCCCCCTCTCAGTATTATTTACAACAATTGGTATCAGAGTAGGTCCTTTAGAAGAAGCTTGATCACTTGAAGGAAGATCTATCATCATGAGCAACTACGAAAAGGAGGCATCTATCAGGTCACCAATCTTTGATGGAAGCAACTTCATCTATTGGAAGGTAAGAATCACAGCCTATCTTCAATCTCTTGGTACAGAAGTTTGGGATATCATGGAAACAGGATACACATTTCCATCAGCAACTCCTATAGATACAGCTGGTAAGAAGCAGTATGAAAAAAATGCAAAGGCTGTCAATACTCTATTAGGGAGTTTATCTCAATCAAATTTTGTCAAGGTTATGCAGCTCAAAATCGCAAAAGAAATATGGGACAAGATCGTTCTGAGCTATGAAGGAAATGATCAGGTAAAACCTGCAAAACTACAAACTCTCATAATTCAATATGAAAATCTCAGAATGCACAATGATGAAAGTGTGGCTAATTATTTCTTACGTATAGATGAGATTGTTAATCATATGAAAAACTTGGGTGAAGAGATAAAAGAAGTTACTTTGGTTGAAAAGGTTCTAAGATCTTTGCCTTCTAAGTTCGAATCAAAAGTTTCTACCATAGAAGAAAAATAGAATCTACAGAGCATTACCATGTCACAACTGCACGGAATCCTAATTACTTTTGAAATGAGAAAAGGGGGACCATCATACATGAGAGAATCTGCATTCAAAGCCTCAAGAAAAGGAGAATACAATGAGTCAGGACATATGTCAGAAGGAGAGGAAGAATCAAACTTTGTTAAGAACCTTCAACGAGGTTCTAGAAGATTCAAAGGTAAGCTACCTTTTAAATGCTTTACTTGTGGAAGAGTCGGTCACTATGCAGCCAAATGTCCTCATAAAGATAATCTTGACAAAGGTAACGAACTAGTTAGATGGAATAGAAAACAGAATGTAAGTAAGAAGAGCTATTATACACATGAAGACAGTGATGTATTTCCAAATAGTGATGAAGATGGACAATGTAATGATTATAGAATTTTGACGGCTTTTGAAGATGATGATTTCTTGGATTCTATAGATGAAGAAGGTCTTTATGAAGAAATTTCTAAACTCAAAGTTTTTTTAGAAGAAAAGAATATGATTATGGATACTCTGACATTCCAACTTGCTGAAAGGGAAAAACACAATGAAAAGTTAGAATGTGAAATTGTGAGACTTAGAAAAGATATTGAGAAAACAAAAGCTGTTAATCTTAGATTTGCTAAAGGATCTGAAACTTTAGATGAGATTATCAAAGTGCAGCGTTCTCCTCTAATCAAGATAGGTCTTGGATATACTGAAGAAACATCTCAAGCACAGAATTCATCCACCTCCAAAAATTATCTTGATGCAGCAAGGAGAAGTAAACAGGTCGACAATCGACAGCAAAGGCATAATGAAGATCACCAGGTAAATCAGGGAAAATTTACTTGAAGAATGAACAGAGATCGCAAAGTAAATCGGGGGCAATCTAAATCAAGGATGAACAGAAGCTACAACCAGCCGCAGGTAAATCATTCTCAATTTTCCTCAAGAATGGATGTCAATAGAAACTACAATCATTTGATCGGTAGGTTTAATAATCGTAGGAATTTCTTCAATGACCAATGTTTCTCTTGTCATAACTTTGGACACAAAGCTACTCAATGTGTTTCCTACAAGACCATCATGACTAGAGAAGCTCAAAAACAAAGGAGTATGACTAGGATCATGAAAAGGACCTACAATAACTTTTCTGCTCTTGAAATGAAATAGAGTTCTATTTGTAACAACTTTGGTTCATGAGGTTTTGAATGCAGGAGTAGTTTTTGGGCAAACAATCAGAAGGAGGAAGCTTCATTGAGTCCCAAAAATGGAGAAGAAAGAACCACAACCAGAAAGATGTGGTATAGCTTTTATATGCGGAAGGACGGGAAAATTAGTGTCATCAACATGGATGCTTGCAACATTATGAAGGTGATTAACGAAAAACTTCAGTCATATAATGCCTTAGAAAAGGAAAGGAGGTCCTCATTTGAAATGGACCACCCTGCACTCATAAAAGTAAAGGTTCTGTTCTTTTGAACGAAAAGGTCAAATCTAGATGTTATTATGTTTGATGGCTTAAATCATAATCTATTGAGTGTCAGTCAAATGTGTGATCAAGGAAATGAGGTAATATTTCGATCAAATGGATGTATTGTTCGTGAGCTTGATACAGGAGAAACAGTGACCAAGGGCATAAGAACTCCAAATAATTTATACATACTCAAGGGAGGACAACAATAATCCTATCTAATCAAGAATGGTGAACACTGGCTATGGCACAGAAGATTGGGGCATCTAAGCTTCTCACAGATAAGGAAAGCATGCAAATATCAGGCGGTTTGTGATCTCCCTGACATCAAAATTCTAGACAATACAATATGCAAATCATGTCAGTTTGGCAAGCAAACCAAAACTAATTTCCTTGAGAAGGAAGGATCAACTAGTAAGCCACTTGAACTTGTCCATACAGATGTATGTGGTCCATCTAGGAAAAGGTCACCTCGAGGAGAAGAATACATCATATTGTTCATTGACAACTTTTCCAGTATTTGTTGGATAGGACTTCTAAAGCATAAAGACAAAGCTTTCAAAAATTTTAAAGCATTCAAAGCCTTGGTTGAAAATGAATCAGATCACAGAATCAAATGCCTCAGGTCCGATCGAGAAGGGGAATTTACCTCGAATGAATTTTTCGATTTTTGTGAAGAACATGGAATAAGAAGGGAATTCTCTACTGCAAGGACTCCTAAGCAAAATGAAGCATTGGAAAGGGTGAACAAAACGGTTCAACAAATGGCTCATGCTATGCTTGATGAGTCTGGAACTCCTGCAACTTTCCGAGGTGAAGCTGCATTTGCTGCAGTTACTATTCTCAACAAGAAAAACGTCGAGTGAACAACACTCAAACTCCTCATGAGCTTTGGTATGGTAAGACTCCCACGGTAAAATACTTCAAAATTTTTGGAAGCAAATGTTACATCAAAAGCACTGATGAAAACCTTGGCAAGTTTGAACCTAGAGCAGATGAAAGCATACTCCTTGGTTACTCTCCCCACAGAAAAGGATATAAGTGTTACAATAAAAGACTTGGAAAAATTGATGAAAGTATTGATGTAGTGGTTGATGAAGAAGGAAACATTCCTAGGCAGGTAAAATTCAAAGATTTCGAAGATGTTGAGGACTATCCTTCAACATCAAATCAGAATTATGATGAAGAAGAAACCCATGAGGCACCAGAAGAATGTATAAGGATAGAAGAAAAGACTCCATCCAAGTACGTTCAGAAGAATCATCCAGAAACTCAAATATTGGGGCAAAAAGAGGCAGGTGTACAAACAAGAACTATCTCAAAAGCTTCAAGCTATCTAGCATTGCTTTCCTCCACTGAACCACGAAATGTAAGTGAAGCATGTAAAGATGAATGTTGGGTCAAGGCCATGAATGAAGAACTTGAGCAGATTGAAAAGAATAATACTTGGGAGTTGGTTCCTAGACCAAAGGATAATAATGTCATAGGGACAAAATGGATATTCAAAAACAAGCTGAATGAAAATGGAAATGTTATTAGAAATAAGGCCAGACTTGTTTGTAAAGGGTATGATCAACAAGAAGGCATAGAATTTGAAGAAACTTTTGCACTGGTTGCTAGACTTGAGGCCATAAGAATGTTCCTTGCTCTTTCTAGCTTTCAGAAGTTCAAAGTATTTCAAATGGATGTGAAATCTGCCTTTTTAAATGGAGACTTAGAAGAAGAAGTGTATATTGAGCAACCAGATGGATTCATCCTTGGAAATGATCCAAAACTTTTATGCAGACTTAAGAAGACACTCTTTGGTCTTAAACAGGTTCCAAGTGCTTGGTATTATCATCTGGACAAATACTTCCATCAACAAGGTTTTTCAAAAGGATCAACAAATAACAATCCATATATAAAAATTGATAATGATAAATTGCTAATACTTGTTGTGTATGTTGATGATATCATCTTTGGTAGCAATGAAGAAGCCATGAGTCAAAACTTTGCCTTGGTGATGCATAAAGAATTTGAAATGTCCTTTCTTGGTGAACTGACATACTTTCTTGGTTTACAAGTCCAACAAAATAAAGACGATATCTTTTTATCACAAACCAAGTACCTCAAGCAGATATTGAAGAAATATGGCATGGAAGATTTGAAAACAGTATGTAACCCTATGGTAACAGGATGCAGCCTCGCTGCAAATGATGAATCAACAACAGTACATCAACCAACCTATAGATCCATGATTGGTAGTCTACTCTATCTGACAGGTACCCGACCAGACATCATGCATGTAGTGGGAACAGTTGGAAGATTCCAGGCAAATCCAAAGGAAGCACACCTTTAGGTAGTTAAGAGGATTTTCAAATATCTTCAAGGAACACAAAAATATGGCTTATGGTATCCTAGAGATACAGATCTCACACTTCATGCATATATAGATGTAGATTGGGCAAGAAGAGTGGATGACAGAAAAAACACCAGTGGTGGTGCATTCTTTATGGGTTCTAGACTAGTATCTTGGTTCATCAAGAAACAAAGTTCAATTTCTTTATCTACAGCTGAAGCAGAATATGTGGCTACTTCATCTTGCTACACACAACTCCTTTGGATGATGCAAACTTTGCAAGATTTTCAAATCACTTGTATTCCACCTATCTCCATTTTATGCGATAATACAAGTGCAATCAGTATTTCAAAGAATCTTGTCATGCATTCAAAGACCAAGCACATACCTATCAAGTATCATTTTCTCTGGGAACAAGTGCTTGAACAAAAGGTAAAATTGGAGTATGTTCCCTCCAAGGAACAAGTTGCTGATATACTCACCAAACCACTGCCTAGGGAGACATTTGAATACCTCAGATAGAAGCTGGGAGTAGTTGATGCATCATCTTGCTATTGAAACTTATCTATTTCATAGAAAAGTTGTTGTACGCGAGTTTCATGAGGAGCATCCGCGTATATACACCGGTTTCAGTGGATACAGTTGCGTATATGTTGGTTTGAAGGAAATCAGTGGGCTAGACTCAAGATGAAAAGAGTCTGATATGGGTCTGACAGAGACCATCTAGCACAAGTTCAGGGGGAGCATATACACTTCTAATAATGAATTATCTTAGAAGATCTTGGATTAAGTTCACAGTTGTTTCTGGTTTCAAGTGAAACAGGTGTAGAGGGAGATCATGGTTGCTGGCCTGAATGATGATTGACAGATGTTGCTAATGATAGTTGTTGATGACTATCATAGTCTTGTTGTAGATATTTAGTCTCTATGTCATGTATTCCTTTTTTATTAAGGTCATGTAACAACTTACTTTGGTTTCCCCACTATGCCTGGGATGGATGATGTAATGTTCTGGTTTTATCATGTGTAAACCTTTGGAGTATCCCCACTTGGTTGGGTGGATGAGTCAATATTGGTATATCCCCACTTGGTTGGGAGATGGATGTATATATGATTCTTTGGTGATACGAAGGTCATTCATGATGTATAAAGTCATGTTCTTTCTTGTAGATCATATTTTTGTAGACCTTGCCTACAGTCAGGAGGAGCATGGACAACCCAGCAGAGTAGAGAATTCAGCATGTGCTCAGGGGGAGCATAACCCTTTGCCCTTGATGACAAAGGGGGAGAATGACTTCGAGTGACTTGGGGTTGCCATCAAGTCCAAAGGGGGAGATTCTTGGCATTATGATACAAGTGTTGTCCTTGATGGCAACTCACACAGATGACAGATCATAATGCAACAGGTTAGTAGCAAAGAATTGATGATCAGACTACAAAGAATATAGAATTAAAAGTATATACGCAGGTTCACTATATACCAAGTCACGTACATACGCAAGTTCGCTATATATGAAGTAGTGTATACACGTAGTTTTACTATATACAAATGTGCGTATATCGTACACACGCACTTTCACACAAGGAAAGGCACATACATGTCGGAAAACTAAGTTTTGGGTCCGTGGTATTTGGACCTATGGTTTTGGACCTTGGTATTGCGTCTTAAGTATTGAACCCAGGTATTGGGTCCCTAGTATTGGTTCTAAATGGTTTTGGACCATGGTATTGAGTAAGGCCTAAGACTATAAAAGGGGAAGGAAATCTTTAGGCAAAGGCATTGACTCAAGGATTGAATATCTAGAATTGGGTTATGGTGCATGGTTGAATCTGAACAAAGGAGGAACCTGAGCGCTAGAAGAAGGATAAGTCCTATGGATGGGTCAAGATCTTAAGGCTTGAATAGTAGTATCTTTATGCGATTTTGATCTTTTATATCTCGCGCATGACTTGATCTATAAATCTGATAATCTGGGCATAACTGATGTTTGAATATTTGAAAGGGTGAATTATCTTTTATAGATTTGTACGCAGGTTCGGCACATCAGAGGCATGTATACACGCTGGTTTAGTAAGTCAAAAATGTGTATACGCTGGTCGGCCTTAATACAGAAGCATATGCATGCAGGGTATACATATTGAAGTAGCGTACGTCTCATGAAATATGTTTTAGCTACTTCTGTTTATTGTTGTAGTGGTCTGGGTTCAGGATTGGTTTATGGTTACAGTTAATGTATTCTGGTTACTACATTCAGAGAAGTAATTGTTTGATTCAGTTTTGATTGGATTAAAGGAGATTGATAGATCCAGATATATTTGATGATTGACTATTGTTATTGATGGATCCAGTTTGAAAATTTATGAAACGTGGTCCCTGGAAGAAAGGGAAGGTAGTAGCCTTCTGTAGGTCCACACCTACATACTAGTACATTAGCTAGTACAAGAGCTAAGGGGGTTGTAGCTCCCTTCCAGGAGAAGCTAGAGAATGAGAGATGGTTGTAGCCTTCTGCAGGTAGAAGACTGCGTACTGGTATAAGACTGCACCACTACAAAAATATTGTAAAAAGAAGTTTCTTATTAAAAGAAGATAGAGACGAATTGCAGCAGGTGGTTTTCACCCACATTGGGTTTCCACCTTATATCTTGTGTTCTTATGTGTGACTGTCTATTCTGTTTATTGTTCCTAGTTACTATTTATATGGTTTGATGCACAGATTAATGATCAACATTTGAAGAATAATTTAAATTACAAGTCCACTGGTTATACGCTAGTTTCCTTAACTGCAGTTGCATACATACGCAGTTTTTACTAACTTAAGTAGCGTATACAAATATGATTGTAAAATGAAAAATAATTGACCTGATAATACTGATTCACCCCCTCTCTCAATATTATTTACAACATTCCAACTTACTCTCTAATTGCACTACATAGGAACTACATGTTTTTCATGAGGACATGAAACAAGGTAAGCATGGGAGTATATTGGGCTATACAATGGGTATAAGTTTACTCTTGATTACACTGTCTTTTTCCTTCTTTCTTTATGCATTTGTGCCCTGATATAGTAAGATTTCAATAAAACTTTGATTAGAAATGAATAAAATCTCTTTTGATATGGTTTGACTAAGCAAAGCTAACTTTCATTGTTTTTATGCAGAAATTGGCAAGGGGAACAACTGTTGTTCAGAAGATGGAACAACAAATGCTAAATAGAGGAAAAGGAGCGCGACTTTTGTGGATGAATCAAGGAATAGATCAATAGGATCAGCACAACTTGAAATGTTGTCTGATAATAACATTTAGTTGCGAATCCCTCAGGATATCCTGATCCTGAGGGATCATGTTTATCTCTTTTACTTCTTGATTGTAAAAGGGAACTTCTCGCCCTTTTGAAGGAGAGTAATTTCATATATACACAGTGTAATTTTGAAGAAGACAACACATTGTAATGACATTTGAATTCGATGATTATTACATGAATTGAGTTGTTGTTCCCTCGTGATATTCTGAAGTAGTTAAGCAGTATTTGCTAGCAGCTTGGGCCCAGCCACTGGTGGATTCCACTGTTGTTCCCTTTGTTTTTACTTTTCCTTTACTGTAAGTTTAATTACTCTTCTTTATAGTTCTACAGATGATTTACTTTCATTGGTGTGGAATTCGTGTATGTATTTCATTGCTTCTTAATTCTGCCAATCGATTTCATTTACTTATGTTGTGGATTGAATTAATCATTAGGAGAGGGTTATTTCTGGTTCATTAAAATATAGAAGTGTTATTGATTGAATTGAATGCTTTATTCTCCCGCATTAGTTTAGAATCAGCTAGAAGAGCTCTGTTATTTCTACAGACACTCAATTGATGTGATTGTAATTAGAATCTCTTGATTAAGATTGAGTCTTGTTTTTTATTAAGGTTGAGTTTTGATGTTTAGATAGATTATTTTTCCTGAATTTACAAGCTTGAGATTTATGATTTAATTCTTTTACTCTTGTATTGAATTTAATAAATTATCTCAATTCATTACCCTCCATAGATATAGCATTTGCACTTATTGTGTACACGCTTGGAACAGAAAGACATACCCAGGTTGATGATTAATGTGACGCAATTAGGAGTTTTTAAAGACACCTTATAGCACCCAAAAATTTCCTCTAAAATCCTAACGACCCTCTTTGTCTGTCCATCTATTTGTGGATGATTAGCTATACTAAAGGCTAACTTTGTACCCAAAACTGAAAATAACTCTTTCCATAAACTAGAAGTGAACTTGGCATCCCTGTCTAACACAATCTTCTTTGGAGCACCATGCAACCTCACAACATCTCCGATGAAGACCTATTTTACATCATTAGTTGAATAAGTAGACTTCAATAGAATGAAGTGTGCCACCTTTGTCAACCCGTCCACCTAACCATGATAGAATCATGTTGTCTAGATGTCCTCAGCAAACCTATAATGAAATCCATGGAAATGACCTCCCATTTCCACTCTGGAATTAGAATTAGCTGTAGTAATCCACCTAGATGCTTACACTATGCTTTTACCTGTTGATAATCCAAGCACCTAGCCACAAACTCTGCCACTTCTTTAAATTCAGACTATAATAGAACTTCTTTACTGTTGTCAATGTCTTTTGATATCTTGGGTGACCTGAATATGGTTTAGAATGAAATTCTCTCAGGATAAGCTTCTTGAGCTCACTTTCATTCAACACATAGATCCTGTCCCTAAATATGACCAAACCATCTGCTGTGAGATGATAGTTCAAATCTTGATCACATGTACCCTACTGTAACCTTTGCATAAGCTCCCTATGGTTGTCATCTTGTTTTCCTACCTGTAATATCCGATCCTATAATTCTGTCCCATAGAAGCTCATAACTGCTATGTGATTCACATGTACTCTCCTGCTAAGAGCATCCACAACCTTGTTCTCTTTACCTTTAATGTACTTGATCTCAAAGTCGAATTCACTGATCATGGCCAACCATCTAGCTTATCTGGCATTTAGGTTTGGTTGGTCAAATAGATATCTCAATCCATTGTGATCACTCATCAATACAAACCTTCTGCCAAGAATATAATGCCTTCACATTTTCAATGCATGAACGATCACTGCCAACTTAAGATCACACGTCACATTATTCTACTCATGCTCATTTAGTTTCTTGATTCATAGCACACTACCTACCCTTCCTACATCAGGAATCCACCAAGTCCTCTCTTACAAGCATATGTTGTAGGAATTTACAGGGTAAGTTCCTCAGACAGAAAACCAAAAGGACACCGCTCACAAACAGATCACAGATCAATACACCAGTATTTTGACGTGGTTAAAACCCTCAGAGAGGGAAACAGTCCATGGCCTGTGCCAACGTGGCTACTACAGGAAATTTATTAATAAAGGAATGAAAATTTACATAAGATTTCTCTCATGCACGGTTAACCTCCAAATGACCCTCCATGTGCTTTAAATAGAATTCATGGACCAATCGGGTGTCAAGCCACGGATCAAGTGTCGGTAATACCGAGGAGAGAATGAACCGTCGGATCACTACATATCGTGACCGTCGGATTGTAAGTTACAAAATGTACAACGGAAAAGAAACACACTTTACCTAACTCTATACCTAACTCTATACTAGACCAAGTTGAACTTAACTATTTCCTATGTGTCGGAATATCCTAACATCCCCCCTTAAGAACAACTTGGGATAGGATTGAAGGATTTACAAATATGACACAATAGGAGGAGGAAGGAGGCACTAGAGCCTATCCCCCCTTAGTGACAACTTCCTGAACTCCAAGCATATATCGAAGTTTAGTGAACTTCGCCTCTGTGAGAGCCTTTGTGAAGATGTCTGCAACCTGATAATCTGTTGAACAATATTGCACTTCAAGAACATGGTCATGAATGAGCTTTCTGATGAAGTGCATGTGTAGTTCAATGTGTTTTCTGCGCTGATGCTGAACTGGATCTTTGCAAAGCTGAATGGCACTTTGATTATCACACCAAAGTGTAGTCGGATGCTGCTGCTCAAAGCCAAATTCTGATAGGATCTGACGAAGCCACAAGGCTTCCTTACTAGCTTCCACGGCACCACGATACTCTGCTTCTGCTGACGCAAGAGAAATGGCAGCCTGTTTCTTACAAGCCCATGTAATAGGTCCTGAACCAAGAGTGAAGACATAACCGGTAGTAGACTTCCGATCATCAGGGTCACCAGCCCAATCAGAATCAGTGAAACCAACTAATAGAGGAGCTGC
>APFE031262770.1:42647-53411 GCA_000404065.3 Pinus taeda | reverse complement strand
CCCCGGCTATGCAATCGACAAAATGAAGGGGGGGCTCCGCCCCCCCTCTAAACCCCCCAGTTAACTACGTGGGCTAGTTGTGTAAAGACTCTAACACAACCCAACAAGGAACTAGAAATAGAGGAAGCATACATGTATTTCATCATAGGATTGTCCTGAAGGGGAGAGAGAGTCCAAATCTTTGGATCTCTCTCATGTGGTGAGAGTACTAGTGCTCTGATTAGGAGGAATTTCCCAGGTGCAGAGATGACGAGGGGTAGGAAGGTGAATATCACCATGGTCACCAACAACCTTCCTTTATGAACCATCCTATACACCATAGCTCTCACATCTGGGATGCAAGCCCTGCATGAGAGTTCAAAATCCCAATTCCAGTATGTAGTTGAGTGTCTAACCCCCACCATATTCAATTGGTGTGGATTCCTTCTCACGAATATGAAAAGATAACTGACCAAAGGGAAGGAGGGAAACATGAGACAATTTGGGTTCGGATCGATACTGTTGACATTATTCCTAGAGAAGGTGCCCTTATTTTTTTATTAGTTTGAAGTGGTACCAGATCCTTCCCGACAAGACCCAAGGCTAGTGAGGTGGAGTCAATTCATGCCCCAATGAGCGATGGGTCAGCAGATGCACAAATTTTTACTTGGCTGTAGCACCAATTACTCATGGTGGATGACTATGCATATGTTGGCATGGATTTGAGATGGGATCCAGATTTACCACTACCACAGGGACATCAGTGCACTTATGTAGGTAAATACTTTTTTTTGGATTTTTTCAAGTCTTATCATTTTTTCTGTGAATGCGTAAATTGAGACTCGACTTATGATAAATGTGTAGATGTGGGACTAGAAAGACTGTTTGACATGTCGCCAATATCATGACGGGTTTCTCATCAAATAGTGGGTGCTAACTATGAGGAAGGGATGGACCCCTTAACCGATATGGAGCACAACCTACATGTGATTAGTTGAGGAGTTCCAAAGTATGCTACTATATATGAGGTGCTACTGCGCAAGTAGAGACACAAAGTGGGAGTATCCACAAGACTGCTTTGGCTATTAGGCAAAGTGATCAGAGTAGTCTCATGCTACCATGATCACCGTGTAGGGTGATAGCCTTTCCAGCTTATTTTTCACATTTTGTAGGCTTTGAAAGCCAAGTGTCCCAGAACATTTTTTTTTGAGATTTTGATGTAAAAAATTCAACAAACTCGACATATATATATATAGATATAGATATATGTCCAGAATATGACCAGTTTTATAAATGATGCATATCTCTATCAAGAACATAATTTGCTAATGCATGTGTTAATGTATTCAAATTGCATGGAATGTGTTGATATGTAATAAAATAAAAATTTCTTTCAAGTGATCGAACATGTAGATACATACACAATATATGTGGATTTCTTACTAAATAATGATCGTTTAACCATAACAAGGCGTGTTGTGAATCTAACTTGATAACTAAATCTCTAATGCCAAGAGCAACTGCTTCTGACAATAGTTCAATGGTTGCACTATATTCAACAATGTTGTTTGTTGCTCAACTGAGGCATATACCTTGTAAGTCAATTAACTCGCCATCAAGGTCAAAGAGTACCTGAGCTGAAAAAGAAAAATTCTATGTGCTACGACAAGCACCATCATCAAAACCAAGATAATGACTTGACGACATTTTCAAATTGAGTGGAACACAAGTTAAGCAGAAAAACACATGTATGAAAAGAAAAAAACACACACCAAAAAATCAAAAAGCGCACACTAGTGAATTCACACTAATGTAAAAAATTCATTACACAAATTTCGTCACATAAAAATTCATATGGAGTCCATTTTCAGACTTGGTTAATCGATCGATAGTGAATACAACCAGAGTTTCATTGTTGACATGATGTGTAAGCATTCAGACTTGACCAAATAATAGAGTAAAAATCATAGAAGGATATGCCCCCATGCCCCCTAAGCGAGTGAGGGTTACGAATCTTAAGATGAAAACCCCATTGCGAAAATGGGAAAATGATATAGACTCGATGAAAAAATCTCATGAGAGGTGGCAAGAAAAACTTGATATCATGACGAGGAAAAGGTGCTCCCAGTTGAAATATTTTGATGATTCTAGGTTTGAGTAAAATTTCAATGGGTAGAGTTTCAGTAATGTTTCCCATATTACCCTGAGATAGGACTTCATGCACCAAGACATGTGTTTGAAGTGGATGTATTGGGCAATGAGAAATGAATGTTTTAAGGCACAAAGACATCTCACTGAGGCTTGGAAGAAAATGAAGAATGATGATGGAGATCGTTCCAAGGAGTTTCATCCAGAGACATAACCTCAATGATACTCACGTCGGTGGGGAATGTCTCATTCAAAGGATCTAGAGAATCCCATGAACCAAACAAAGGAGATGGCACATAAGTATCCAGGTTCATACCAAAAAAAACATGACTTTTTGAAGAAGCCAATGAATCCAAGACAATTTCTTGATAGTCTTACTCTAATGTACTTAACAACGTAGAATCACGAAATGAATCAATTTGATATGGAGTAGGAATAATCCAAATATCTATAGAAACCGAGATCATATTTGATCTAAGTGACATTCAGAGATGGGAGAGTAAAAGTACCCATTAAAGAAGAGTCTTTGATAAGACATACCCCCACATTCTCATAAGGAATCTTGGTATTTCCCACATATGGGACATTGTATTTCGACATACCAGAAGAGAAAAAAGATAGTTTGTCGACTGTAACCATTTTTCCTTCATGAGGAAAAAAGAGAACCTAAAACAAAGAAGAAACCACACAAAACATAACATGGGTCCAAATTCACTCGAGAATAAGGTTGTAGTTGAGATTCACATCTACAACTTCCACTTCCAGTGCAACGGTCCTTCCTTCCAAGGTGATCAGCATGTTTGTGAGAATACCATATGGAAAGGAGTCTCTACCATCAAAGGCCTCCAAAGTGTTCAGGGACTGATTGAGGGGAGGAGAGTCAATAGCCTTCCAACATGAAACATACATGATGCAGATGGAAGCACCTTAATCAATAATAGTTTCATGAATCGTATTTCCTTTAATGGCAACCTAAATCAGAAAATCAATCTGACGAGGAAGACGAGTAACATGGTTTTTAAGATCAAAGGTAATTAAAATCAAATTGGTAGGATCAATATTGCTTATAGAATACAACAATTATTTCCACTGCATTGGAAAGGTTTGGAGAACTTGCAAAGAAGACGTCACCGAAGGTGCTTGAGCTAAATCCTCAACAATATTATAATGTTGTGTAGCTCTAGCATTCAGATTATAAGATGATTTCTGAAGTACACCCTTGGGAGGTGGTCGAATTACAGACTCACTGTCAGGATGATCGATATGGAGTGGACCAAAATTGGATGGAGTGGAAGTAGAAGGTATATAAGTGAGTTATTTCTCCACGTCTGATTTTGCGGGGTTTGATAGTCCTTTGTTTGAGTAGCAATCGAAATAGATGATGAACCTTGCATCAATAAAACTTGGGAACCAGAGCAGGCTGAGGATTTTGGTTGGTCTACCAATTGCATCTGCTGAGATGGAAATGTTTCTTTCAAAATAGCTGGAGTCCCTTTCAATATGTGGTTAACTTCAGAACATCAGGGACAATCCTTGTTATAATGATCTTCCTCATAGATGAGGCAAGGATATTTCATCTTATGCTTGGAAGCATCATGAGTAGATAATTTTGGTGGATCCTATTTTGGGGTATCGGTTTTGGCTTTAACTTTACCCTTTTTCTTACCTTTTGAGGCCTTATCTGTTGCGGTAGATTGAACAACATGTACCTTAGAGTTTTTACCAGGATTTGACGAATTTTTCGAAGGATTATTGGCACCAGTGTTTGAAACATATTTTTGCTTTGAAGAATCCTTAGTGAAAGTCTGAGATACTTAACTGATTACGCCATCAACAGGTGGTACAGCGGGAGACTTTGAGTCTTCTAGATCTGAAGATGGTGTTGGAGCATTAGGAAACATCTCGTATAATGTGCTAGATTGCAAATAGACTAAGTCTAGATACTAAGAATAGGAAATAACTTGTTATTCAGTAACACACCCACCCATATCTATATCCTTAGCAATCTTGTTAATGAACGATTTTGTGAACCATTCAGTCAACAACTTATGAACAATATTGAATTTGATGAGGCGACATCGACGTCTCCATTCATGGATAAGATCAGAAATGTGGGTCACTGTATCTTTCTTAAGGGATATGAGCAAATGAGTTCCAGTTTCATATCGAACTGATAATTGGAAGTGGGTGAGGAAGGCCATAGCTAAAGAGTTAAAGTCAACATAGGTAGCTTGAGGCAACTCAATATACCATTTTGCGGCAACACCTATTAATGTTCTCTGAAATAGGTGAACACAGATAGAATCATCAACATATGAATTTGAAGAGCACAATAAGTGATATGTCATCACATGGGCTCGTGGGTCGTCTTTATACTTTCCTTTGAACTTATGGAAATCAGTTGGAATTTTAGTTGGAACCAAGGGCCAATAAGGAAAATGAAAAATATGGGTTGACAATGTGCCTGCAAAGATTGAGTTTACTGCAGAGGTTGACCTTGCTATTCCAAAGGCTCACTTTGTTGCTATAAAGGTTGACCTTGCTACTATAAAGGTTCGCCTTGCAGATACAAGGGTTGAGTAGGTTGTTGAACAAAATGAGTTTGTTGCTACAAAGATTTCTGATATGGCTACAAAGGTTTCCCCTACTGTTGCAAAGGTTTCCCTTGCTGCTGCAACAGTTTCCCTTGTTGCTCCAATGGTTTCCCTTGCTATTGCAAGGGTTGTTGGATAACTCCTTGGGAAATACCCTTAGGATATTCGTAATTTCTAAATTGAATCTAACCATATCCACGAGGAATACCGAATTGACTAGGCTAGATATAAGCTCCTGCTTGTGGAATGTAAGGTGGATTGACCAAGGCTTGCAAACCATATGGGACATAAGCCTATTGGAGTGGAATTTAAGTCATCTAAGGTTGTTGATACTGGATGTTACTGAACCAAGATGGACCAACATGGTTAGCAATACCACTAGAAAAATGTTAATTGACTCCAAACATGTGAGTTTGTAATCCACTCACATTGGTTTCACCCAACGCAAGAGGAATGTTCAGTTTCCCCCCCCCCCCCCTCAGGTGGTGGCACATTTTGTTCACTTGACAAAGGGGTGGAAGAACTAACTAAAACCTAACTTGAAACAATTAGTTTTATCAGAAGGGTCAACTGAAATGACGGTACATGTTGTGATGGAATCGTCGGTTGAATAGGAATGAACGAGCAAGAAGTAGGCATGGAATTTGAAGACCACTTGGGATTCTGATACAAACATGAAGCACAAGGACTTCTTGAAACTAACTGGGCTAGGGTTATATAACTAGGTGGAAACATGGGCCCACTAGTTTTAGGAAGTGTGCGAGATGGGACTCTTCCTGTAAAAGGAAATTCTTCTAGAGGAAATTAGTACCCTTGTTCATCAATGACGTAAGGAGTATGAGTAGCAGAAACTTTCGAATGACATAGAAGAGGTTGGGATCTCACCTTCTAAATCCATGGGTGGAAACAACTGGTGACGAGGAATCTGCGATGTGCGAGGAGATAAATCCAAAGGAATACCAGACTGATCATAAGGATTGTAAGGACGCTGAGGAGATATCACAATAGAATCAAATAACGGATTCGACAGATGAATAACAAGCCTTTGCGGACTCTCAGGGGTCTGTATAGAATTGTTAGGGGTCTCAGGATCAGATTCTTGAGGTGACTAGGAATTCGATGGTGGTGGACGAGAAGGCAAGGGTTGGATACTTGGAATAATCCCAAGTTAAAAACCTTGATCTTAAATTGACTAAGGAAGCTCCGGATGAACCCCTCGGGAGGACCCCTCCATATCAGACAATGAAGGGGAACTCTGAGATGAACTCAATGGTTTAGCCACAATGACTTTCTCTAAAGAGTAGAGAAAGAAAGATAATTCAGTAAGGGCTTATTAACAATCTTGAAATTAACAGGGAATTACTAAATGTTGGTCCAAGAAGCAACTACATTGGTTCGACATATTATTGTGGGCAGTCATTCTTAGAATTTGAAACAAAACATTTGCCTTTTCATGTTTTAAGAGTCAAGAAAAGGATGAAAAAGGTGACTCTAGTCGCTTTCGTAGGTTTAGCGCCCTTGAAAGGACAAGTGCTCGATGATATCAATCTTTTATCCTTAATTGATGATATCAAAATATAAGTTCTATTTTTGAAAACACTCATTAGAGAAATTTTGAGGTCTAAGCTGGGCCTCCTTAGAAAAATGTACAACCAAAATAAACTTTATAAGAACCAATAGGATTCAATATGATGATGTCAACTATGGGGGATGGTTCACCATTTTTGGGGTAAAAAAGTAAAAATATAAAAAAATAATAAAGTAAAAAAACTATTTTTTGAAATTGTACTTTCAACTTATCTCCCTAAGGTTTTACTCAAATTTCGAATGGAGTTCTCATTGGATGCAAAATTTAATTCCCCATCCAAGGAGTACTCATTTTGCATACTTTTGATGGACTCTTCTCTATGAGAAATGAGAAATAGATGAAAAAATATTATTGCAATAACATTTTTTTGTATTTCTCATTTTTCGTGTAGTAGGGTCCATCAAAAGTACGCAACATGGGTACTCCTGGATGAGGAATCAAATTCTGCATCCAATGAGTGTTACCTCTCAAAATTTGAGTAAACCCATAGGGAGATAAGTTGGAAGTATGAGTTGGTTTTTTCTTTTCCTTTTTTCCCTCTATCATTTGATGATGTAATCTACTCTTATTTTATTATTGCTACTATTATTTTATAATTTGCTTAGGAGGCCCATTTTAGACCTCAAAAGTCCCCTAATGGTTACTCCTCTAACTTAATCAAATACATCATCTATGCAAGGTAAAGTATATTTATTTTTAAAAGTTAGTTTGTTCAAATTTCGATAATCTATGCACATCCTTAAAGCCCCATATTTGTTTTTAACAAATAACACACAGACTCCAAATGGGGAAATACCTGATTTGGTATAACCTTTATTTAATAATTCATGTTTTGAACATCGAATCATTGGGATTAAGAATCCTATGTAAATATTATAAATAGAAAATTAAGAGAAGATGGAAGATGAAGAGAGATTGGGAGATGAAGCCCAATAAGTCTCCCTTTCCTTGTATATAGTCATATTCTATCTTAATGAAAATATAACAAATTCATTCGTAGTTACTCTTTTCGTAACATGGTATTAGAGCCAACCTTAATTTTTATCATTTTCTACCAAGTAACTCCTGCATTCTCTTTTGTATTCTTTATTCCCCTACTCTTTGTCCTATGACTCTGCATTTTTTTTATTGCATGCATTACTACTATACATTGGTCTATTGGTTTTTGTTGTGTTGACTAAGTTCCCTCAACTCGCTCTGAATGGAGCTACGTTGAATTGAATGTCATGAAGGCACTGCAGGATTTTTGTTATTATACTAAATTAAGTAAAGTGGATGATAAGTTTTGAGAGTGCATCTCTGAATTCCTTTGTCTCCATCCCTTTAAGAAGTTTATAAAAAAAATATTATTATATTCACAAGTTGAATCCACAATTGAATCGTAAAGTGTGGAAAATTAAGGTTGAAAGTGAAAATTTGAGCATGGGAATAAGGTTGCCAAACAGGTCTCTTCTAGTTGAGTCATGTTTGCAGAGTTGAAGTGGCAACTGGTGCGTTTGACTACGTTGAATAGTTTTGAAAATCATGGTGAAACCTATGTGATACGAATGCACACCCTTTCAAAATAGAGCTCAAGTATCGTGGTGTTGTGTGGTCGTGTTGACAGATATATTATTGAATTTTGCATCAGAGAATGATTTTGAAGAGAATGAGCTTACTGTGCAAGTGAAAATAGAGGGAAAGGATGATATTAGTATAGTGGTGTGGTTGTTTTGGTTGGATGTGAGCCCAAGTGATTTGAATTGGATTATTATATTGTTTTTCATCCATATCGATGCATTTGGAGTGGGAGAAGTGGAGGAATCAACTCACGAGATTGTTTTTACCAATGGGGCGCAGTTTGACGAAATAGGGTTTGAAACCTTTTGAGATCATTTTGAGGAATCAAATTAAATTATTTTGGAATAAAACATTTCTTCTATAGCGCCACAACTTTTCATTCTATTCTACATATATATGCGTTTCAAATGGCGCAAGAAGGACATCAATCGAAGTCTGTATGCAAACGTTATGCCACACAGAAGTTGACCTTCCTATTTTCACACCTATAGTTCAGAAGGATGTCACATCAGCCCCGATTATTTATGGAAAAGGGGCTAGCCATGTGTTTTTGATGTAAAATACTCTAGAAGGGTATATATTGTAACTCTAGTTAAGAGTTCATGTAGTCAAACTTAGCCACTAGTAGGCAATCAGGTTGTGTTATAACTAGGCCACTAGGAGGAAGGGGCATTCCATTATTTTGAGAGCATTTTGCTCCATACTTGAGAAAATATAGACAGGAGAGATAGGAGGTAGAGCACAAAAGTAAGATCTGTGCATTATAGCATCCCATGGACCACAAACATTACTTCTTTGTAACTTCAACGATATTTCCAGACAGAGAAATAGAGGGAAGTGACCTCACCTTCTAGATGGGTTTTCTCCCAAAAGGGTTTCCCAAAGAGCATATCTTGTGTCTTGTGTGTGTGCTTATTTTGTCATTCTCTACTTTTTCACATAATTTCCATTCACACTCATGCACTAATTACAGTTAAATAGACATATCTTAAAGTTTAATAGACTGTAATAGTGTAGAAATTTTAGATTTTTAATATAATATTATTATATTTGTTGTGGTGAGTTATCCAGTGGAATATCCACGACAGTTTATAGATCACCAAGTATGGTGCCTCCAAGTCTGTTCTGTGTTGAAATGGTATGCATTGACTACGCATTGATTAATGATATGGAGTCTTTTTTTGGGGAGGTTATATATATATCTATATATATATAATATATATATATATATATATATATATATAATATAATATATATATATATATAATATATATAATATATATATATATATATATATATATATATATATAATATATATATTATATATATATATATATAATATATATATAAATATTATATATATATAGATAAGACCAAAAGCATGAATGGTTGGTATTCCATAAGAATTATATTTATGATGGAGGTATATTAATGATGTTTTGAAGACATACCACTGAATTTTATTACAAATCCATCAACCTTTTGTTTAAACTACTCTAATGATTTTGATGCTATATTAGACTATATGATGCATTCACTCATCTCCATTATGGGTGTACTTTTTTTATGGAAAGGAGAACTATCATGAGTGGTCCCGGAAGATAAAAACTACATGATTTTTATTGAGTTGTGTAAAGAGGTTTGTGAAGGAGAAGGAGACAATGCACCTGAAAATCCCACTTCAAATAAGGAACTTTCCATTTGGGAAAATAATAAGATCAAGGCCTACACCTTGATTGTAGCAATAGTAAATGAAGAGATGATTCGAGATATTTTTGAACTGATGATTAAGTTGTTCAATATTGAGTTGATAAATGACAACCCTCTTGCCTTAGCATCATAATTAATAAGATATATTATGCATGAGATAAATTCCATCGGTGTCGAAATATATGTTCCTTTCACAGCCTATATGAAGGCACTATATCCCACCTACTCACATTATCTTGAGTAATTGCAAGAAAGTGGAAAACTTAAGGAGATTTTCTTTGACTCCATTGAGAAGAATTTTGTTGAAAGAGAGAAGGATTTTGTGTAGAATACAATGTTGGCATTATGTTTCAAGTGTTGTCCTTGATGGCAACTCTCTCAGAGGTTGGTACAGGTGCTCAGAGGTTGGTACAGGTGCTCAGAGGTTGGTACAGGTGATGGCAACTTAATCAGAGGACAGATCTCAGTACAGCAGGACAAGAAAGAGATATACGCAGGTTTATCAAAGAGAATCCGCGTATACACACAGGTTTGCTTCAGTAAAAGCGCATATATGTGGAAAACTTATCTTTGGTCCGTGGCGGTTATTCCTTGGAAGTTGTGCCTATGGTTTTGGACCATGGCGTCTCGACGAACGTGTTGATCCCTAGTTTCGAAGTTGATGGTATTGGCTTGTTATGGTTTTGGACCATGGTATTGAGCAAGGCCTAAGGCTATATAAGGAGAAGATCATAAGGCCAAGAGGAGCGTATGGAGTGAGCATTGGGTGTCTGACGAAGTGAGAGGATCTGGTGGTGCTGGTTGTCTGTTCGGGAAGTTTGGCAAGGGTTGGATCTGACAGCGGAGGCATAAGTAATCATTTCTAGATCTGTACGCAGGTTTCCTTTGGAGAAAGTGCGTATACACGCGGTTTCGGTAAAGTGCAGTAGCGTATGCATGATAAAGTTTGATATCTCAGGTTGCTGCTGATTCTGGTGGTTGTTACGGAGTTCTGGTCTCTGGTTTGGGTTCTGTGTTCTTAATGACAGGGTTACAGTCATTCAGTATTGGGTTGCTTAATGAATTATGATGCAAATTGTATTGCAGTAATGTTTTTTTTGTACTCTTGGATCCAGTCTGAAAATTGATGAAACGTGGTCCCTGAAGATTGTAGGGTCAGCACCTACGTACTAGTAAATGGATCAG
>APFE031262770.1:9376-33425 GCA_000404065.3 Pinus taeda | reverse complement strand
CATTTGATTTCTCCAGAATGTCATGGAATTGTAGGTGGCTATGCTGGTTGTGCTCAATGAAGCTATTTGTCTTATCTATTTCGGACTGAACATGAGCCAAATATGCCTGAGTAGCTGCAAATGGCATAGCCACATCAATGGGACATAGTGGCTAGAATCCAAAGCCCACCTGAAAAGGGTTGTGGCCAATCAAGCTATAGAGAGCCTGGTTATAGCTGTGTTGAACATAGGGGAGGCTCTCATCCCATGTGCGTGGATGATTTGAGTTGTAAATGCGTAGAACACGTATGACCATCCTATTGACAACCTCTGTCTGGCCATCAGTTTGTGGATGGAAGGTTGTGGACTTAGTGAGTTTGGTGTCCAACATTGACCAAAGACTAGACCAAAATGTATTGAGGAACTTGTTATCTTGATCTAAGATGATAGACTGTGGGATCCCAAAGTTTACCCACACTCATTCAAAGAAGTGTTTAGCAATGGCTTGTGCTGTGATATTCTTCTTATAGGCCGCCATAATGGCCATCTTCGAGAACCTGTCGATGACCACAAAAACATAGTCGTTTCCATGCTTAGTAAAAGGAAGGTCGACATGTAACCCATGGAGATGGATTCCCAAGGTTGACTAGGGGTAGGAAGTGGGGTATATAGGGCTTGCTTCTTGATGGTCAGTTTGGAAATGGTGCAGGCAGTGCAGGATCTGATGTACTTCCCGACATCCTATCGAAGATTCGGCCATGAGAAATAATTTTGCAATACTGCCACGATTTTCTCAACCTCGAAATTCCCAGTAGCCTGATTTTAGTGTGCTTCCCAAATCATCTTCGCATGCTTGCTTGAGTAACACAAATTTGATGCACGTGGCATAACAGGGCATCCTGGAGGTGAAAATCTAGAACATGCTGACTCTCCAAGGGTGTTTGGTATGTGTGGTTGAATTCTAGGTCACTTTTGTAGAGAAGTTGCCAACCAGGAGTCTCATGCCGACAAGAGTTGAACACGGTGGTTAACGCCATGATCGATGGTCAATTGAGGAAATCTGCAACATTATTGGTTCTACCATTCTTATACTTGATATTCAAATGGAACTATTGTAGGTATGTTGACCACTTCTGATGGTGATCATTCTACAACTTCCCTTGGGTCTATATGAACTGCAGGGGCTGATGGTCTGTGTGAATGACCATTTCCTTCCCAAAAATGTAGTGCTTCCATTTTTTGCAGGCCTGTACAATGGGTTACATATCTTTTTCATAAGTGGGATACTTTTGGACTATGTCTGAAAGTGTCTCATTGTGATATGCCACTGGAGTCTCATATTGCATAGTTAAAGGCATCTATCTCAATCTAAAATGGTTGTTGCAAGTCTTGTAATGCGAGCATTAGTGTCGAGAAGAGGTGTTGTTTCAAATCTCTGAATGCCTTCTGTTGAGGATCAGACCAAAAGAATTTTGCTTTCGCTCCTCCCTTGGTGACTTTACTGAAGGGTCAAGTGACATGAGAAGATCCCAACATGAACCTATGGTAGAATTTGGTGAGACCTAGAAAGTTGCGAAGCTCTGTCAAAGTGGTTGGAGATGGCCAATCCCGAATGACTTGGATCTTGGCTAGATCCACATGCACCCCCTGTTCATCAATAATGTTTCCTAGATACTGAACCTGGGTCATGCCAAAAGTGAATTTCTCCAAATTAACACATAACTTGTGTTGTCGTAGTGTTTTGAGAACCCGTCGAATGTGGTGGAGGTGCTCTTCCCAAATCTGGCTGAAGATGAGGATATCATCCAGTTATACCACTGCAAATAAGTTGGTGAGTGGATTCAAGACATCATCCATGAGCCTCATGAAGGTTGCGGGACCATTCGTCAACTCGAAAGGCATAACCAACCATTCGAAAAGGCCCTCCTTGGCTTTGAAGGTAGTGTTCCACACATCGAAGGGTTCGATTGGTACCTGGTGATATCCTGACTTCAATTCGATCTTACTGAAATATTTTTCCCCCTTCAGTTGGTCCAATAGGTCATCAATCCATGGGATTGGGTACCTATTCTGGACAGTGATCTTGTTCAGCGTCCGATAGTCAACACAAAGTCTCCAAGTCCCATCCTTCTTCTGTACCAACATGATCAGGCTCCCACAGGGTGATGAACTTGGTTAGATGTGACCTTTCTGTGGTAGCTCCTTAATCTACCTCTTGATTTCATCATTCTCCATAACATAGCCTCGATAGATTGGTCGATTGGGTAGCGGTGCACCTAGGGTCAGGTCAATGGAGTGCTTGACCTGATAGTGCAGATGAACCCCTGCAGGGGCGGTGAAGATGTCCTCGTACTCCTCCATGACTTTGTCCATCTATAGTTCTTGTGCGGAGAGGCCCTGTCTGGAGGTCGTGGCTACTATCTTCTTAGGAAAACAAATTTCCCTATTTTGAAAATGAGCTTACTGCATTGTTTTGCAGTAACTAAAGAGATGGCGATAGGCGGTGCTACCTCTGGTATCATGTACAACTTATTTCCCAAAGTAACAATAATAGCATGAAACCTTGATTCATACATAGGATGTCACTTCCATAAGTATGGTGGGGCTAATAATACATCACAAACATCAAGGGGAGCAATGTCACACAATACCTCATCCGTGAAGGCTTGATGTTGTATGGAAGGCAACACTATTGGCTCTTGCAAGGATCTCGTCCTTGGTGAAGCCACCTAATGGTGTACGGCTGTGGATGTGATGTGGTTGGTAAGCCCAGCCGCTTCATGAACTTTGTGGAAATGAGGTTCTTTTGGCTTCAGCTATTGGCAATGAATTGTAGTGGGGAGCCCTTTACCCACATCTGGGAGTGGAAGAGGTCCTCCTCCTCCTCTGGATATTTGGGTTCCTCGTTCTCGATGTTCGTGGTGGAAACAGTGGCGTTGGGCTCCTCATCGATAATATTCTTCCCTTTCTCATTCCCCTTATCGAGTTTTGACTCAGAGTCAGAACATGCATCTGATTCTAAAGCCTTTAGCTCGACCACTAGTGACTGCTTGGCCTGACACTCACTTGTGTTGTGAGTGGAGCTCTTATGGAACTCACACCACTTTCCCATGTCCTTTTTTGACTTCGCGACATGGTTCTACTTGCGGCTTTAGTGGGTTGTCCTGGGCTGCATCACCTTGGCTTTGTCCTTTATTTTGAGGTTTGGGGGCACCTTTCTCCTGCTTCAGATTCACATATCCAAATTTTCGATTCTTCTGTTTAAACTTTTTCTCGATCTTGACGACATATCGGTATTTCATGTCAAGCGAGGAGATGTTTAGGAATTATATTTCATCCCGCATGTACCTATGCAAGCAACCACGGTATTTGAGTACCAAATGTTTCTCTGAATCCTTGATACCCAACTTTGTGCGAATGGTATTAAATATATTGGTAAACTCTAGAACGTTTTGGTCCCTTCCCTACCACAACATGGTCCACTTTATGTATTGATCCTCATATATTTTGATAGGGTAGTACTACTCCTTGATGGCAGCCCAAAATTAATTCCAAGTGGGTGCGGTCGAAAATAATGAGGCCATACTTTCATCCTTCTGCTCGTAGCAGGTTTCCCACCAGTCCTTGACGTGGGGGGCAACTTTGAGAAGAGCGAAAGTAATATTTTCCCAGCTGAAAAATCATGAACAGAAAAATACTGTTGTAGTAGATTTAAACATTTATCTATAGCATCTACATCTATCTGAGCCTCAAATACGGGAATGTCAAAGTTAACTTGTACCTTAAAGGGTGTGGTGCTTTCAGAGTAGTTGCTCGAAGTAGATGTGTCACCCCACCCTTTGTTATAAATATATCCTCATAACTCATTGTAAAGGCTTTTGGTTGGCCAAGTTTTTGATAAGACTCTCTTTAAGATAGCTTGGACAATATTGTAACGGGCCTTGGCTCCTCCACTATGCAGAGCTAGTATATCTCTTTGGAGGACCAGGCGGTTGTGGCTGTAACATTTCTCTATCAGAGCTAGTGGTTAGACATGGATGTATTGTATGACTGGAACTTACAGAGCCAGGACGTTTCATGCATATGTTGTGTTGTATCCTATGCTATCTGGTTTACTTTAAATGATATATGTATTTGTTTGCTTACGCATGCATGTTAGGACTTTTTTGTGTATGTATGTATGAATCTTTCTTAAATGTGTTGTTAGTTTAACCATCACTTTTGATTGCTAGCTAACTTGCCTTCCATGTTGTGATGCATCTTTTCTTGTGTGTTCCCTTCTTAACTCTATGCTATGACAGGTTTACAAGGGGCGCACTCATCTCAACCCTTGTGTGTCTGAACCTCTCATGCACCTTCCTTGGCTTGCTGCAGTTGTCACACCCTTGCTACAAACAGAGACATATTACTTGCCTCTGTACGAAATCGCGGTCAAGGGATTACTGTATAACCTACCACTAGGAATCTTACACCAAATAACTTCAGTTTTAATTGGGACTTCTTACTGGGGAGATCCCATGACATATTGGCGGGTCTAATACCATCAACATTTTAGCACTAGAATGATGGCTAGATGACATGCTGAGTCCTCACATCTATTTTCAATATCTACACAACTATCATGACTAACTATATAGTTTCTCTTCTGGAGTTTATGTCTTATGGAAACAACTTCATTATCTCAGAAAAGATCTTGGATAACTTGTCACATAGAAAATACAATGGTGGAGGCCTTGTAGCCTTGGTTAGGAACGTGGGCAACATTGTAGGCTCATGAAAAAGACATGGAATCTTTGAAGAATACATGACGCGCACTGTTCATCTACACGCTTCAAGGGAACCCAATGCATTGGTGTACTACACTGGGCAAAAAATCTATTCATTCTCTTGCTCATCTGATTGTGGAGACAGACCATGATTTCAACCAATTTAACCATAAAGCACTCAATGAAGAAATTCTAAAATTATGAAAAGCACCTAATGAATCCATTGATCATTTTTACACACGCTTTTGTAATATTGCATGTCGATTTCCTGAAGCTAAAATTGATTGGGAATTTCTTTATGGAATATTTGAGTATCTTCTTCGCATATACGAACCTTGATCAGCACACTTCAGTGATGGAGGTGCACAATCACAGGTAGGCATAGTTGATGTCACAAGTGATTGTTTGCCTTCACCTCCTCAAACAACTCCACCATCGTGGAGTGATGTGGGAGATAATGCACACACATTTTTAGAACTGTCACATCATCCCACCCCACCCGCTCTTGATATTTGTGCATATTTTTCTTGCACGCATGTTGTTTGTTACATGGATTAATTCCCTCAACCTCTTTCCCCATGTTCTGTTGATCCTCCAGATTGTATTGTCTTATGTTCTCCCATTCCCGAATCCTCACCTATTGTGAACAAGGATCAAGTGTTCGACGAAGTTGGTGTTATGCAGCCAACCTGTGCCATCATTCATGATGAGTGTGTAAGGGAATCTAAAGAAGAAATCATGGTGACAGATGACTCCCTTCAAGCCACACCTCATCCACTTTATCCTGACATCGCTTGTGATTCTACCACTATTGATTTCCCTTGTGAAAACGCATTTCTGGATATTTCTACTTTCGATCATTCACAGGACACGTCGAATGTTGGTCTTTCGTCACAATGTGGAGAGGACACATCTTCCTCCGAAAATCCATCCAATTTTTCATCTGTCATTTTTGAAAGCACAAAGGTTGAACATCTTTGCTTCTCATGTGCCCCTATGCCTGATTCATCAAATCATGATGACGCCGAGAAACATCTTGAATTTTCTGATCTTCATTATCGTGATCTCTCTTCTTCTTCATATGATCGTGATGTTGATTAAATCGTTGTTGATCTATCTAAGACACTAGTCTACAATGATATATCTGTCAACGAAATCGAAACCCCGTAGGCTGTCGAGGAACTTTAGCTTGAGCTGATGGTTATGTCAAGCCCTCGCTGTCCTCAGGCTGGTTTCACTTCCCGTCAGTAATTTTTTCAAACAATCACGACTCCTCATCACTCTCTGCTTTGCATTGAATATCAACCAAACACCCAGATTTCTCTTCCTCCACTCGAACTACATGATCCCATTGCTCATGCATTGGAGGAATCTTACACAACAAGAACACATACACAATGTAAGTGGTCTACCTTTCTCATGTTTGCTTGCATGTGACAGTCAAGAGAATGCATACACTTGTCATCTTCACGCAGTGTAGCACAACACCATGGTAGCTCCATAGAGTGCATGTCATTCACTTTCACTCATATTTGTTCTGTGGTCACTTGTAAGCTTGGAGTGTATTCGTCGTCATCGTTATATCTTCCATGCTTGCTAGTTTGCGCAATTGTGATGTTCGCAAACCGTGCCTTCAGCAACATGGGTCAACTAATGCGTCACTGGCTACATTGGAAGTATCACTTCACATGAGATGACACATGTACTGTTAGCTTAGGAGTAGGAGTAGTGTTTTCTTTTGAGTTGTTTGCTTGCATGCATGTTTGCTTCTTTCTTTCTGTGTTTGTTTGCTTACTCGATTTTCTTCGGCATTTTCTTCTACTTCTTGCTTTGGTTTTTGGTTTGTTTGCTTGTTATTGTCTATAGGTTAGTTTCACATGGACCCTGTGCGACTCTTGAAACAAGTTGGGTAAAGTACAAGAGGTCTTGTACTGCTATCACTACTTGGTTATCTGTCATCTTGCCTCTCTATGAAGAACTTATTACTTTTATTCCATGATACGTCAAAGGAAAAAACGTACTATTTGAAGTGAACCTTGGTTAAAACACAACGCTTGCATGCTAACTAGTGTCACCTACTCTAGTCAGTTGCTTTTGGGTTAATCCTTGTCAGCTAAGTCAAGTAGAGTAAGGTGAGGGGGGAAGCTTAACAAGCACGTCAGAGGTATACATAAACTACTTTGTTTGATTGAACCACCTGTTTTGCTCTCAATAAGTCAGGATCGCTCTTTCACCTCTAAAATGAATTAGTGCTATGCACAGTTATGAAGATGAAAAATGAAAAAAATAAAAAGTGAAAAATGAATAAAGCGAAAGAAGAGTAAGGCTTCTTGTGGAGAGAGGTGATGCAAGTAACTCCACCGAGGTACTGACCAGGCTCGCTGGTAGTGGAGCCATGCTTTTGTTCCTGCATGACTTGGGCGAGGTACTGTCCAGGCCTGTTGATAGCGAAGCAACACCAGAGATGAAACAAAGACACTGCGACTATACCTCTTGTGCATCATATACTCCTCAACCCTAATCGAAAAAATTGTGTTGGCTTGGCTTGGAATGTGTGTCGACTGACCAAGGGATTGGCAGATGCTACATTTTACAATCAAGCAGTGTGGAAACCAAGATGAACTGAGAACTAAACAATTATTTCAAACATGTTAGACTCACTTTTCATGAACAAGGTCCATTCAGAGAGTTGGAGTTCTACTAGTGTGTCACCAAATGTTGTAACAACTACAACCACGCTCCAAAAGTTTTCCCTAACTTCGTTTTGGAGCCTCCCTACCAACCTTTCATAGCAGCATGTCTTGTCTTGTCAAGTACACAAGCTTCAATGATTTTCTTGCAAAATTATAGTCTGTCCATCAAAGCTTGTTGCATCCCCCTCACAGGATGTTTCACTGGATTTGTTCCAACTATAGGATGAGCAGCTCCCTCAAGAAATTGTGCAATTCTGGAAGGAAACCAGTGTTTCCTCCATAAATTGTGCAATTCTATCTGGAAAACTGTTGGGCTCCAGAATTGTGGAAATCTGTCTGTCACTGTTCACTCAAAAAATTATGCAATTCCTCCCAGCAGGGCTATTCAGCCCGAAAATTGTGCAATTCTAGGCAGAAATCAGCTGCTCTGCCCAGAAATTGCGCAATCCTAGCCAGGAACTCACCTAAAGGCTTGCATTGTGAAATTATTAGAGGCAGTCTCCCAGTGGCCCTAGAAATTGGGCAATGTAGTTTGATGGTTGCATGTCACTACTAGTTTAAATTGTGTGTTGCGCAGTTTCAGTCCTCTGCACGCCAGGCTAGACTGTGCATTGTATAGTTCTAGTAGTTAATTAGCCTCCTAACAGCTAGGACTATGCCTTGCAGTGTTTTGGTAGTAATTCTCCCGACCTCTCGGCGGAAATTGCACAACCTTCATGATCAATGACATAGGTATGCTGCAAGTAAGTTTTCAAGTTCATTTTAGTTTTCAACGGACAGATTTCTTGCCATGAGTGTTTCCATGTCCACAGGTATCACAGGGGTTCATCTGCCTCTCAGCAGCACAAGTACAATGAACTTTAGGAGAGTAGAGTCAAAGGACACCATTGGGAGCAATGGGGGTTGTAGCCAAGCAAGTGTCTATGAGCTTGCCTACCTATGAAGACATCATGTTGTTCATAGAAAAGGACATCAAGATATGATGTAAATAACATCATAACAAGCAATACCATGAAAAAAATCTAAAGGCATCGCACTGGATGCAACGAATGAAAGAGGATGGTTGTTTACAACACAAAGGCAGAAAAAAGTTGCAAGCTCAAGCAGATCCACATGTGATAAAAGAAACTTTGGAGACTCAGGCTATGAAGTGATGATGCGACATGAAGATCGCGTGAAGATAGAGAAGGAAACATAGAAGGAGTTGCATGTGCTGAAGCAACAACTTAAGGAAGAACAGGAGTTGCATAGATGAGAGAATGAGTTGCAACAGGAACAGGTACAACAACGGGCACAACATGCACTTACAAATGAAACTACGCCTGTACAAGTTGTAGATCCATCCCAGCAGCTAGCACAGAGCAGACATGGTGAGAAGTGTTTTTGATAGCATGAAAGGGAATTTAGGAGCATGCATGTCATTGTATGCAAGCATGCAATCCTACATATTTAGCACACTGACCGAGGCAAAGACAAGAAGAAAGTTCAACTGGAGCTGAACATGCAGTTGACAGTTGATGCGCATGACCACCAACACACACTCTAAGATCAACACGGACACTATGCATCAATGTGTTTCCAGTTCGGCCACATCCAAGAAGACCATGCAAATGCTAGCAGATGATTTGGATGGAGGGACCACACTAATGTATCGGGATGCAACGGAGGCAAGAGTTAGCTTTAGCAAGATGTCACCATGGAGCACATGCACACCATCATGGATGACCAAGCTTGGCATCAACTTACCACCTTCACCATCAAAAGAATGTCAAACCGTTTGTCTCATCACAATGGAATGAGTGTCAGTGATGTCTTGCATGGCTTTCTCAAGCCATTTTGTCTCACATGTTCACATGTGCATTGTAATGTAACGTCTTATCAAGTGGAGGTTCAAGTGTTTATAGTTGGATGTAACCGTCATAGAGTAGATGAAGAGACATGAAGGTAGATGAACTATCAGAAAGGGAAGTGTCAAGGGTCATCCCACCCTTTGGTGTAAATATAACCTCATAACTCATTATAAAGGATTTTGGTCAGCCACCCGGATGCGGGTGCCACCTTGTTAGACGGAGGCCATGTGCCTGCCACGAGTAAAGCCCTGCGAGAAGGCCACTTGACCCCGGGCAATGAAGAGCATTAAACCTACATTCAATGGCATTCAATGCCATATTCACCGAATGCCGTCCCAAGGAATTTACAAAGGGACAAGAAGAATGACCAGGCGCGGAATGTTAATGACGAACTGCCTGTCTGAACAGGCGCAGAATTGCTGCTCAATTCTGCAAGTGAATGGATGTTTGTTGAGGGAGAAGGAGGGCGCTGGAGTGGGTAAGCCTCTGCGCAAACCCAGGCTCTGGGCAGGGAAGCAAAATTTGTTCAGGCATCGAGGGAAGATTGAGGTAGGCTCCTTCCTGATTCTGTACATCTCGGAGGTAAGAACATCTCAATTCCCCAAGGCGAAGGGGAATAAGGAAGAGCCTGAAGTTACGGGTCAGCAATTAAAAGTGTCGGAGCAACATAGGCTTAAGATGGCTCCCAGGCAACGTGCCACGCCGCGCCGTGGGCGGAACCACGGTCAGAGGGGGAATCTTGGAGGCAGAGGAGTTCATAGCCCGCAATGTGTCTCCCCGCTTGCATATGCCTCGCCTAGCTCTCCTGGGTCTGAGGATTCCGGTAACGACATCAGCAATAAGGTGCAGACAGTCAAGTTTAAGTACCACCGTCGAACTAACAGGCCTATAGTCAAAGCGTTAATCACAGTGGTCTTCGCGAAAGAAGACGAAGAGGAAGAAAGCGGGAGGGAGGTTTCAGAGGAGAAGGAGCCAAGTACAAACATTTCCTCTCAGAGCAGGGGTGAGGACGACAGTTCATACCTCCCCTCCTCACAGAGCAGGCTCGAAGAGGAAAGTACTGGCGTTCAATCAGCAGAACAGAATGAGGTCCTCCGAGAAATTGGCAGCATAATGGACATGGAAATTACAAACTTGGTTCAGCATTCGGTGACGCACCCCCAAGCAACGGAAGTTCCAGGGCATGGCAAGGAACCTGACCACGTCTTTGGCAATGTCCTCTATCCAATACTCCCGCCAGGAATACATAGGCTTGAGAACATACCGGATGGGATGGAAGTGGTATGCGAACCAGATCCAGAACGGGAAGCAGCAGAATGGGAGGCAGAACATAGGGTGGCGGAGGATCAGGCGGAAGGCTCCAAAAACTCAAATGACACTCAAGGCAAGGCAGGTAAGGTCTAAGACTTGGGTCCGGGGATTATGCGTCTGTTTTTTGCTATGGTTTTGCTACCAATGCACGGTTCGGGAGAAGCGCCCTGTGTGCAGCAACCATGACGAGGTGTCATCAAGTCAGCGACCTCTCTAGTCTTGCAGGCACCTATGCTCTGTTTTTTTTACTATGCTTTTGTTTTTGTTAAAATTCCAAGCTATTATGTATAAATCTCTCGTCTGGAAATGTTCTTTTGAGGATAGCTATTATGTCATTGTCTGTTACAGTCTCGAACAGTTTAAGTACTGCTATCAAGCCCTCCCTTCTATGCAGGGCAGATTTTGCATGGAAAAACTTGACAGAGAGCTGTTTAATCACTCTCAGAGGCACTGCCCTCTTGTACATAATTTTTCTATTTTCTTAATATAATTAGTTTAGCATTTGCCCAAAAAAAAAAAAAATAAATAAAAAAATAAAGGATTTTGGTCAGCCAAGTTTCTGATAAGACTATCCTGGAGAGGGCTTGGACATTATTGTAATGAGCCTTGGCTTCTCCACTACCCAGAGCTAATATATCGCTTTGGAGGAGTAGGAAGTTGTGGCTGTAATGTTCCACTATTGGAACTAGTGGTTAGACATGGATATATTGTATGACTGGAACTTACACTTATTAATATAATAGAGCCAACACGTTTCATGCATATGTTGTATTGTATTGTATTCTATCTCGTTTACTCTAAATGGTATATGTATTTGTTTACTTACATATGCATGTATGGACTTTTTTGTGTATGTTTATATGAATGTTTTTGAAATGTGACGTTGGTTTAACCATTACTTTGGATTGCTAGCTAGCTATCCTTCCATGTTATGATGCATCTTTTCGCGTGTGTTCCCTTCTTAACTCGATGCTGTGAGGGGGTCCAAGGGGCACACTCATATCAATCGCCATGTGTTTCAATTTCTCATGCACCTTCCTTGGCTTGCTATAGCTGTCACACCCTTACTACAAACATAGACATATTACTTGCCTCTATGCGAAATCGCGGTCAAGGAATTACTGTACAACCCACTGCAAGGACTCCTACACCAAACGGTTTGAGGTCTAATTGGGACTTCTTACCGGGGAGATCCCCTGACATGTTGGCAGGTCCAACACTATAAACAAGATATAAGGGTGGAGAATGACTAGGGTTGATAAAAGTGACTATTCCTACCCCCACGACCTCATTTGTTCACATTTTATTTGTCATTCTACTCTGTTATTTTGTATAGTGTCATGGGTTTGTGTCATATTTCTTTACCCAATAGATTCAATTACACTTCTAATTTGTTAAAATAAGATGCTTATAGCAACCAAGGATTGCTTTGTCAATTTGAAACACCCATATGTGCCTTTAATATTTTATAAAACACTCAATTATTCATTTTCTATTTTCCATCTTCACTATTTAATGTATGAACATTTGTATTCGCCACAAAAATTTCATTGTAAAGAGGAAATGGCTAGATTTGAAGAATTTGGTGTTTTTGTGTTTTCATGATAACCAAATTTTGGGTAATCTTTTAACATTATTCTTCTTTACATTTTTGTTTGTAGCTTTGTTTTTTGCTTATCATTGTCAAGGGTTTACCCTAACATATCCCTCATAATACAGGGAACAACTAGAATTCTTTCTTTTTTGTTTTTTTATGGGCATCATCTTGGAAAAAAATTGGTAATTATATTACCCCCAATTGTTCAGTACTGTATATTCAATTCATTTGGCTTTGATCCTAGGCCAATTTCCAAACTAGGTTTGGTTCTTGTGATTACAATATTAGAATAGGTTTTATCCCATCACTATTTTTCTTTTAAGTGTAGTAATTTATTAATAACTAAAAGGAAATTGAGTTTCCTTTGGGTGTTTCCCTTGAGAAACTAGTATTTCCAATACGTTGTATCTCACTGTTTTTAAATGTAAGTGTTTGAATGTCTATTTAGCCATGACGACCACGTCTAATGTCCAGTGGATATATTTATGTCGTTTTTGCTTCACCCTTAAGGTTATATTCATAAACCCATATGATTTTACGTGTAATTGAGTCACTCTATAATGTTTTCTCGGGGTTGAAAAGCAAATACCCTTACTTATTTTGAGCAATTTTGACTACTGTGGCATAATTCTTGTTTTTGGTTTTATCCTTTTGAAATCATTTGATTAGAATTTAGACCCAATTTTTTTATTCCTAATTTTGTTGAGTTTTCTTGCAAATTACTATCGTTGGATTGTTTCTTGATTTCTACATGTATATCTTTTGATTTTAATTATTCTTGTATTTCTTCAGTAATTATTTTCACTCACTCCTCAATTTTTAACCCAGTTTTGTTAGTGTTTTCTCTTTAGGCATGGTTAGAGAAAACATTCCATTTTATTGATACCTACTACAAAGTGAGATAGGGTCGCAGACACTAAAGGAATTCATTTCTTCTTACCACAAGTTGGCTACCTGTGAATTTGCTCCGAGTTTATCTGTTGCTAAGATGGGTGGTTCGTCCTGAATATTTTGTTAGTTTAAACCGAAGTTAGAGTTTCTCAATTTACTTCTAACCATGCAAGGGTTATATTTTTGTAGATTGGTCGTAGGCCTTGGTAGAGAGTGGAGGCTTCAACGTCATGATTGCAACTATATAATTATTAATTTATTTCTTATAGTGTATGGCTGATGTAATTATTTTCTTATATATCTGTGTATGAAATAAAATATAAAGTCTCTTAGGTTGGCCTTATTTGATGGTTAATTTATGTATAAACATTATTGTATCTTGTGTACTGTGTTACTTGGTTTCCCTTTAGTCTTTTAAACTATATAATAAATCTCCTCTCTACTAAAATTATGTTGTTATAGTAGAGGGTGTTATCCATATTGATAAATTTTACCCAATCCATCTTGTATTTATTTAACACTAGTCAATATCACTTACTCTAAATAGTAACTCATAACAATAGTATCTAGTGAAGACATTTATGTTTCTTCTTCCATAAGGTAATAATATCCTTAGTGACCTATCTTTATAACTTCTAAAGATTCCATCCTATACATATATGCTTTAGTACAAAATGGTTAATTTGTTACTAAAAAAAGATTAACTTTCTCATATAAATGACCATTTTTCAGTGAGTGATCAATAGTGGCTAATTTACAGTTCTTATAATCCAACCAACTTTTAGTCATGTTTTTCTTACTCATTAATTGGTTGCCTTAATTTAATTGTCGAGTGGTATATTTATTCATAAATCTGTTCATTAATTTAGTAATTGAGTTAACTATTAATAGCACAATTAATGACCAAATAAACAACAAAATGTACTACAAAATGCTCACCCAAGGAAACCGATAAATGACCAAAATGTTGTCCATGTTATAAGCTACTATAAATTAAATACTAATAATAATATATATGCATATTTTAGTCATCGTTTCAAGCTAATTAATGACAAAAGAAATATGATTAAATTCGGCCATGTTATAAGATACTGCAACTTAGCTACTAATAGTCATATATATCCAAAATTTAGTCATCATTTGTAATTAAAAAATTATGATTAATAGTAGCCTTTTTTGGTAGTTTCATATTCATTATATAAACCATTGATTTAGTAATTTATATTCATTTCATTTACTTTGATTAATAATCATTATCAACGACTAATTTAGTCATCATATTTTAATTTTATTTCTATTCATCATTAATCAATATAAATTGCTAATTGGGTAATTTTAGATTGATTTTATGTTTTCCTTATTAATCAACAGAAATGAATTAGTATGATTTTGAGACTAAATCAAGAATATTCAATATAATGTGCATGTTCATCTAATATGAAAATGCAAAGTTACATATGTTAATGCCAATACTAAATAATATTAAGTATAAATATAAATAATTTAAACCACATAAATTATACTAGAAATTGCTCATAAAGGTGCAAAGATCCACTAAAAGAATAAAATATATGAAATTGGTAATATACTGAGGTTATTTGAGTGAATTTTAGGTTCAAATCTAGTTAGTTATAACTGTGAATTTTAGACTAGTGTCAATAGTACATAAGTCAATGTATAGGGGGGAACTTATGAATTAGCAAGAGTTGCCTCCAAAAGTTCAATATCAAATCAAATACATTCAAATTTGATTTCGGTATCTAGTATACATTTATTAATAAAAAACAAATGTTAAACCCACATCAGTATGTCCAGAGAAAAAACATCAAATTTTAAACCACGCTCTCATGTTTTCATAAGACTCACTAGAAACCTAACAATTTGAATAGAATTTTCATACCTTGGAATTGCAAAGTCTAGAATCTTATTAATTCAAGAACAAACGCATATATTGAAATGTAAATTTCCATTTATTCAAAAAATTTGGACACCATTTCCTTACATCCATGTAGTCTGAAATCTAAATGATGTGTTCCTAAATACTATGCCATGCTTGGCACCTTCCAAGTGAAAAATATCAACGAAATGTTTATGTTACTCACCCCAAGAAGAATAAGGACCTTACAGTTCTCTGAACCAATATTTGAATGAAAATCTACAAGAAATACAATTACATGATCCCATCAATTGACTTCTAGCTCTATCACCATGAGAAATCACATTTCAGTGAAAATGGTTCATCCAGTTGTTCAAGGTTGTTCATAACTTGTGAGAAGCTCATCAAGAGAATGAACAAAAAGTTTAATAAAGGATGCAATTCGAGGAATATTCACTGTCAAATCTACTAATGAGCGTTTCTGCAGCATACCTGTGTGCAATTTACAATCTATGTAACCATCTTCCATCACATGTAGTTCATAATTTCTATCATCTGTGGTAAAAACAACTTCTTTCATATCATCATTTATCTCACAATCTTGCACATCATCTTTTGCATTCACTAGCCTCCCCAGGCCATGACCCACCACTGAATTCTCTAAGCTTCCAGTATTCCAATCAGATTCATGTGCTTTAGAGACATCCTTTTCTAAAAGAGAATGCATTGAATTAAAACATGCAAGAAACGTTTTCTAATCACATCCTCATAATAATGGACCATGATTAGAACCTTCGAAGAGAAAAATATCAACGAAATGTTGATGTTACTCAACCCAAAAAGCATAAGGACCTTGCAGTTCTCTGAACCAATATTTCAACAAGAGACTACAAGAAATATAATTACACAATCACAACAATTGATTTATAGCTATATCAACATGTGAAACCACATTTCAATGAAAGGGGTATATCTAGTTGTTCAAGGTTGTTCAAGACCTGTGATGAGTTCATCACGAGAATGAAAAAAAGGATGAGGAAAAGATGCCGTTCGAGGAATATTCACTAACAAATATACTAATGAGTCTTGCCTAGGAATAAATTTTGATAATTTACAATCTATGTAATCATATTCTATCACATTTAGTTAAAACTTGATTTTGTCATGTCTACTCAAAAATGCTTCTTTCATATCATCTTTTATATCACAATCTTGTGCATCCTTTCCTCCTATTGGCTTATTTGGGCCTAACCCAGGTACGAAAGAGTTATTTATCCAAACAAATCCCATAACTACCGGCCCTTTCGGCAACAGCCCGCGGAGCGCGGACTAAAGTGTCACCCAAGGTAGTAGGGGAGGGTGCTGGAACCAAGTTTCCACACCCTAGGGATGTCTTGGTGTGGTCTGGAGGTTTCATACACTAGTTTACAATTCTGTGCTGCTCGGTCTTCTCACAGATTCGCCTTGATTATGTTTTCCATTTTAGTGTGCTATTCTATTAGATGAGGTGGTTACCAATTACCAAGGTCTTTAAGTAAACATTTAATCATCACAACTAATTCGCGTATTAAAATAAACCCAGATTTACACTCATTCCAACGATAAGAAAATTAAACAGATATTATGACAGTTCTGAAGAAACACTGAATTTTAGAAGAAACTTATCTTTATTTCCACTTTATCCTTAATACATCCAAATCCGCCCTGTGCACTCATCTACAGGGGTCTGTGCACATAGCTGCGGACTTTCCAGGCCTTTGCGCACACAACTACAAAGCCTCTACCTACTTCCCCTATCCCTCGACCCGGACTTACAAACGCTTTCTGAATATCTTCTTCAAGAACCCATTACATTTTACATTTTAGATTCCCTCTCAAAACTCTACCCCCGCTACCCATAGAGTGTTTCTCTATTTATACCCTTCCTTGGCTCACGATCCCTACGCAGGCCGACTCTATTTACATTTCATTACATTATTTTTGGGCAGACTACCCTTTGACTTGACCTATTATAATTCATGCTCTGCACTTCTAGCAGAGTCTTTATCCTAACTTTACCCCAAAATATCCGGCTTCATTCCCTCTGATCGTTGCGCGGGGCTTCCACTAACCAACAAGCGCCCAACACAATCATTGTGACTCATCCCGAGTCACTTGGTTGGCGCAGTAATCTTCTTGCGGAGGTTGGTTACTAGCTTCTACATAACGTGTATTTCTTCAACAAATTTTGCAACGAATATTCACTGATGCATCCATGTTAGTTGGATTCGCCTGCTCGGAATTGTATACTGCTTGCATATGTGCTAACTTTCCCTCAATCGTTGTAGAGATGGAAAACGCTTCATCGAGCCAAGGTTGAATGCATTCTTTAAGCTTTGCCTCTTGTTGCCGTGCAATGTCCATTTGGGATTTGAGAGCCTGGGTCTCCTTCATTTTGGCTATCCACTATGTGAGAGTGACCATCTGTGCATCGTCGTGAGCTATATCATAGGCTTGTTGTAGTGCGCGCACCTCAGCTTCTACGCACTGTATGGTGGGGTCCTCCTGGAGAGATGTAAGTATAGTAATACACTGATCTAAGAGCCCTAAATATTCACAAACAACGCACCTCATTGTTTCCATGCCTGCTTGGATTTCCACGACACTTTGTTCATGATCTACCAATTTTTGTTGCGTCTGGGGTCTGAGCTCTGCTATTTGTCGAGTAAGCTCCCCCTCTACTTTTGCGGCCACCTCTTGGGCCAAGCGGGCTCGCGCTTACCTTCCTCTAGTTGATATTGTGTTTTTGTTGTTTTAGCAAGTCCTACCTCACTACTGGTTCCTGCGGTGTGATCAAGATCATTTCCTTTTAGCAGTAGGTGCATTATTCGGTGGATTAGTTCAAGTGTGATCAGGATCAGCTCTTCCAACCACAGGAATCCATCATGTACTAGACAAAATAGTTTCTAGATTACAAATGTGGTAATAGTCACGCGGTGGTAGTGAGGCAGCCATCTTAGGTTGAGGATGCCCACCTTCTCCACACCTAGTAGCCATAACTGGGGCAATAACATGTCGACGGTCAACTCAGGGAACCTATCGCGGTCGACCAGATCCCAATCTTCAAACTTGAGGCTTGGAACACGCCCCAACAGCAAGCCTTCGAACCTTATGTTATTTGGAAGAAGAGAGGCCTGAAGCTCAACCTTCACAACGTCTAAGTCCTTGGGTAGCTTGGTTGACCCATGCCATGGAGAAAGATATGGAGGTAACGATGGAAGTTGGAATGCATCCACCTCTTCCTCGGCATGTGCGTCTATCTAGTCAAGAAACTCTTGGATAGCATCATCATCCTCATTGGTTTGGGTGGAAATGACTTTGCCCTTATCGGCTGAGGATTGCTTGGTGAACTGTGGTGAGGCTCAAACTGTGCCTGTATTTTTCTTAGTCTTCTTCTTTCGCGATGTGCATGGGGATTTCGAAACCACTGGTGCCCGACTCCCACCCTCTGGCTCTTCCGAATTTTGCTGTATTTCTTGCACAAATCATGCTCAGGTTTTGGCCATGGTACTCATTGGTTGTCTGGGATCCAACTGCTTGCTACTCTGCTCTAACGTGTAGTGCCAATATGCCCGTGTTGTGCCCTGATCATAAATAAAGCTGAAATTTTGAATGACTTTCTTCCCTTCTTTTCTAGCATAGGGCTAACGTTCCCTTGGCAGATCTTAGCAGATCCAACTCGAAACCTTCACCTTAAAGGTCCACCACTCGCTCCCTCCTTCCATACCGTAACATCCTTGTAATGAATAGTGGTGCTAACGGTCATCTCTTGACTAGTCCGTGTGGTAGCACAGTCTGTCGGGCACTGCGGTTGGGAGGGAAGTGCTTCGCCGCACCGGATTTTTGTAGACTTGTTTATAGTCCCACGCCTTCTTTCAACTGCTCAGGGAACTAAGACTCTAGCATCGACCCCTGGTCAGGTGTTTGCGCCACTGGTGTGTCGTCGTAATGTCCCTGCCAGCCCAGGCTACGAGCACTGCTCGGTCACTCGGGTAGCCATTTTTTCACTCCGAGGATGTGTGTGTAGCCATGATAGTAGGGTCATAGTTCGGTCGTTCCTAGCAGTATTCCTAAGCGGTTTGACTCACCTTATGCGTAGAGGGGCTACGCTATTGTGCGTGTTGCGGTGTGACATTCTACTCAATCCATTCCCACATATCTCTCTTTTGTCTCTCGTCCCTACACGGCTCCTGCAACTATCTAGTTTCCTCTGATATTTCTTCCATCGCTTACTCTAGACCCATCTAAGCCACGTTATTTGAAACTTCCAAGAGATTTGTGTCATTGGACGGCCGTGATGTGGGTTGCCCCTCGAGTCCCTGCATATGTTGTCATCGGCTACTGGCAACCAGATTCGCTTTAGGCTGCTTCCCTTAGTTTGTCTAGCCACTTGTGCCTACACCTGTCCGCGACCACCATGCTTTTTCCTTCGCTTTAGTATGAATGCCCTCTTTGCTGAAGCCAAGGTCGTTCGGGGTGCTACCGTAGACATTATTGGTGCACCTGGTTTCAATCTCACCAAGGCAACTAGTTTTTTGACTTCCTCCGTGGATGGTTCTATGGCTCCTATCATGACCATCCTATTGTAATTTAATGTGGTTACTTCAAGTAGTCGGTTCTGCCATCGTTCAACCTCTTCATCCGAATCCGACGTGTAAGAGCTATCTCGGTCCCATGAGAGTCTACCATCTGTTATTGGATTCACCCTATCTTGATCTCACGTTGTCAGCTGATAGATACAGTCTAGTTCCCCATCACTATTGTCATCATGCACAAGTTTAGTATAACGTGTTCCTTCACCTGGATCCAATGGAATCACTACTCGAAAAGAATTCTTTTCAAAGATCATCTTTCATTTTTTGAGGTTGATGATTCCATTCATGTCTATTGTGCAATCTATCCCTAGCAACACTGGATATGGGTTACTATCATGCACAATTTCAATGACTTCAAAATCTGTTTGCGTATTGGTGCCGTCGATGTCCATGGTAACCCCTTGCAGCCTTCCCATAGGCAGAATCTTTTGTTGGTTGGCCATCCGTAACTAGATCGGGGACCATTGCAGCGTAGGCCGGCCCATGCGTTCCCAAGTCTGTTTTGGTAGGACATTTGCGTCAGACCCCAGATCTAAAATAAACTGGTCCATCTCATAGTCGCCAATCTAGACGGTTACTCGCATCTCCCGACTGGTACGAAAAACATGTTTGCCTTGTGGATTAGGCGTGGTTCATTTACCCTAGCACATCTAGTTATTAATTCTTGTAACCCTTTCATTGCATTAACATCCCTAAGAACCTTCATACAGGTTTCTAAGAAGGTAGTTATCAAAGACCTCTCCTGTTCCAGCTCTGATTGTCCCTTACTACCTGAATTCGATGCTTTTGCAAATTTTTTCGTAGTCTCCAAAAAGGTTTCCTTCACTTGTGCCAAATCAAATTCTGGTTGTTTTGTGGGAGCCTTACGAACCCACATATCCTCATTCAGATTCTTCCCCTTATCTTTCCCCATAGTTGCGCTACTTTTGAGCATCATGTTTATGTTGGGGTCTTCGGTGTGTGGTTCAACCTTCATCATCTGGACATTCTGAGTGGGGTTAGATGGGAGCACTCCTTTTCCCCGTAATTGAGAAATTAGCATAGGGAAATCGATTGCATCGTGATCAAACTGGTAGCATGATGGACAATAGGATTTGGTTGGATTTGTACAATCTCAAGCATAATCTCCCTGTCCACCAAAATTATAAGAGATCAACTATCTGTAGCCCTGTCCGGGCCCTAATCCTTTGCGGCCCCTTCTGTGTATTAGGAATCCCCCGCATGCGAATGGTGTAGTCGGGTCCTACTCGCACGTCTCTATTTGCATCCTATACATAGGTGGTCGATCCATCAACATACGACAATCCCTTTCTTCGTGACCCATCGTTCTGTAGAAGTTACAAAATAAGTGTTGAAAAGGTTGTCGCAAGCTCGGAAATATGTGGCAGCTGTCCATGGCATGCTTTCCTCCTACCTAACAAATTGGGCACCAAAGCACAGGTGGAGCACTTGACCCTGCTTTTACTTCCAATTTTAATGGCATCAGGTCTCCTCCCACCAGATAGTTCGAGAAAACCGGACAATGGTCCTTGTTGTGTTCTTGGCTTTTACATTTAATACAACCTTCCTCTGGGCATACCCTTGGTTAGGACACTCTTCCTTGCTTCATACTCTGCACTTCCAAGCTCAAGTTTTGAAGTTGCGTGTGGATTTGCTGAACTCCCAACCCCGGGTCTGGTATTGGGGTCATGTGTAATCTCATTGTTGTTTCCAGTGCCTTGGCTTGGGTTGAGATCTTATGTTGTGACAAAGACATCCTCAAATGGGGTGTCAAGGATGCCACAAACCATGCGCAGTGCTGTCGATCTGTTAAAGTCATGTTAAATTTGCGAATAGTACTCTTTAATCTCTAGTCCAGATCCCACGAAGTTTCACCAGGCAACATTGCTATCTCCTTGAATCCAATGAACGACTTCGCTTCAGACTTTGGTCGGCCAAACTCTTTATTTAGCGCATCTTGGATCACCATTATTCCCTCATTCAGATGGTCGGTTGAGTATTTTATGTACCATGTCAGTGCGCGGTCCTGTAGTTCACTAACTAGGGTGGCCTTTTTAATGTTTTCATCTGTTATGCCTTGCACATCCCATACTGATTTTATCACAAACCATAACCGACTTGGCTCTTCATTCCCTACTCCCTGAAATGTCTGTAACTTGACTGTGGTCGCCATCCCGGCTTTTGGTGGTGGAGGAGGTGGAGGGGGTGTTGGTGTGGATGGACTCAATGTGGGTAAAGTAGGTGGTGGTGTAGACAGAGTTGGTATCAGTGGGAAGCGTTCTTTAATTAATCGGACCTCACTTCCTGGAAAGAACCTAGTGAGATCCTTCTCACTTTCCTACGAGATAGAAACCAAAGGGTTGTTCTCTACTTCTCCTGCTCGTCAATAACCCCTTCCACTCCACGTTACTCCAGACATCAATATATGTGCAGAATCTGTTTCTCGCACAACAACATCTTAATCCAAGTATTCAACAATTTGATGTACCTACCCCGCGGTCCTTGGAGAAATTGCCTTTCTACTTCCCTGTAACTTATGGTTGTATCTATCACGAATTCAGTGATAAATCCCCCTATGATCCAATCTAACCAGTGGTCAACCTCGTGCACAAGTATATCTTCTGTGGCTTCCAACCTGCGCACCAGTTCCGGAGTCCACACTATCGGCTAGTCTAATCTGCACCTCCCCACGCTATCAGCTAACTTCGTGATCCACTCGTATAATTCGATTAGGAATGTTATGAAATAGATCTCATTTGTATCCATGAATATATAGCGATCCAACCACTGTTCCTCCGATATCTGTGAGTTTCTGTTTTCCTGAACCATGAACTCGTGAAGCTTCAGATCCCACCAATATTCAAGTTCTTTCTTTGTAGGATTCCAGTGTATCCACATTAGACACCCCTTAGGCAGATCCCAGTCCGACAACGAAACCATTTGTTGGCTTATTTGGGCCTGACGCAGGTTCAGAAGAGTTATTTAGCCAAACAAATCTCACTGCTACCGTCCCTTTCAGCAACAGCCCACGGAGCGCGGACTGAGGTCTCAACCGAGGTAGCAGGGGAGGGTACCGAAACCAGGTTTCTACACCCTAGGGATGTCTTGGTGTGGTATGGATGTTTCGTGCATTGGTTTACAGTTCCGCACTGCTTGATCTTCGCACAGATCCGGCTTGATTTTGTTTTTTGTTTTAGTGCGCTATTCTATTAGACAAGGTGGTTACTAATTACCAATGTCTTTAAGCAAACATTTAATCATCACAATTGATTCGAGTATTAAAATAAACCCAGATTTACACTCATTCCAACCACAAGAAAATTAAACAGATATTATGACAGTTCAAAAGAAACACAAAATTTCAGAAGAAACTTATCTTTATTTTTACTTTATCCTTAATATATCCAGATTTTCCATGTGCACTCAGCTGTAGGGGTTTGCGCACACAGCTACAGACATTCGAGGCATTTGTGCACACAGTTGGAGAGCCTCTACCTACTACCCCTATCCCTCGACTCAGACTTACAAACGCTTTCCAACTATCTTGTTGGGTTGTGTTATATTATTTCCACATAGTTAACAGGGGGTTTGAGGGGTACTCGTAACCCCACTTTATGGGGTCCGGGGCAGCACCCCGGAAAATTTTGGTTTTGGACTCTATGTTAGGTTGGGCGGACCCACCTATGGTTTTGTGCATGATTTTCGCACATGTTTTTTGGATGCGATGGTTTTCGGGTCCATGGTATTGGATCGATGGTTTTTGGTCCATGTTATTGGACGTGATGGTTTTTCGGTCCATGGTATTGGATGCTTCGGCATGTATAAATATGTATTGTAACATTGAAAGCAACATAATGAAAAATCAAGCTGGTAGTCTCGGTTTTCAGATCCAATGGGAAATCTCTGTGTATATGTGTTTTATGTGTTATGCTCTCGCATTTTTATTTTTATTGTGATTTAGAATTCGTATTCAAGTAATTTCTGTACGGGGTTAAAACCTACATTTGGTATCAGAGCTGTTTTGGCTTCAAGGGGACGCCTTTGTTGCTGAGGGGTTTCGCTCGGGCCTGTGGTAGACCCTGTTCAGTGGGAGATCTGCGAGATCGATTCTGGTGGTGAAAGAAGATGGCGAGCAGCGAAAAGATAGAGATTGAGAAGTTCAATGGTCAGAGTTTTGAGTTGTGGAAACTCAAGATGGACGATCTGTTGGTGGATAAAGATCAGTGGATCGCGGTAGATCTAGGTACTAAACCAACGGGTGTGACCAATGAAGAATGGAAGAAGTTGGATCGGAAGGCAAAGCGCACAATATGATTGTGTGTCTCAGATTCAGTATTGCTGAATGTATCAGGGGAAGCTACAGCGAAGGCTTTGTGGGACAAGTTAGGGACTTTGTACCAATCTAAGTCTCTGGTGAATAAACTGTTCCTGCGGAAAAAGCTGTATAACCTG